>PVKN010027352.1:0-13544 GCA_004027915.1 Capromys pilorides | reverse complement strand
TGGAGAGTGGTAAATAAGACAGAAAGCATAGCAATACCCAAGCACAGACCCCACACAGCAAAGGAACAGGGAAGGCCGGTACATCAGTTTTCATGTCCCCTTATACACTGTTTCAAATATGCTAATGAAACCTTCTAAATCCCCACTTGGGTCAACACAAGTGGTAGGAATGCCAGACTGAAATGCCGCTTGACAGAAAGCATGTAGAAATCCTTGTCAGTGTCAATGTGAGCAGTTAGCTCATCTGAGAAGATACTCATTCTTAGAACTAGATTGAAATGATTACATTCCACAGAGATATTCCACAGAGTACTCTGTCAGTGCCAGAGTCGATTTCACATTTTAACCTGCCAAACGACATCTGTAAAATTATGCAATTTTGGCGAATGCCTGTGAATCTGTGAAGTGAGACAAACTCCCCTTAACCCAAGTCAGTGAAATGGCTGGCTCAGCCTGCATCAGGTTAGAAAAGAGTCTTCATGTTCTGTTACTATCCAAGCTAGCTAGCTGCTTGACACGTAGCCAAGTCACACCCATGCAACAGCACCAACAACCATTGACTGAATTTTGTATGTATGCCACAACACCGATTTCAGGTTCTCCATTGATGAAAATAATCATATCCAACAAATAATATATACTGTAGAGATTATCTATCAACAGATGGCTCTACAGAGGCATTAGGCTACAAGAAAGAGGGTCAGGGTGGAGATACAGCAAGTGGGGACCCAGCAAAGAGAACCCAACGTGTTGACACCTGCTCCCTTCAAGCTCAAAATAGAATATGGACAGTTTCCCTCAATGGTTATCACCTACATATTTTTGGATGGTTTTCTAGCTGCAAACTCATGAAATGATCCTTGAAATTATATTACCAAGAAAAATTTTCCTTCATTGCTTATTTTGATATAATTTCAATAAATGGGTAGTATGTGAAATTATTTCTTCATTTCAGTCTGGTTCTAAAAATGAAATTCAATTTGTGAACCAGGCTGCGGAACTCCAGCTGAGCACATTGTTAGCCAGAGGATGAAGCTCTAGAAGAGAACCCATCATCCTTCAGAGACAAGGTGGTCTTCAGTTCATTTGCGGAAGACAAATCGTGGTTTGGATTCTTCATCACTGGTGGCTGCCCAAATACCTCTTTCCTTGGGTTAGTTTTATGACCCTTGAAAAGAAGCAGCAGGAGAGGGTCCTGCAGAAGTGACAAGAGAGCAAACACCATGAGCCACCCCCGCTGTGACCCCAGATGAAGACCTTGAGGGTGAGTCAGCAGGGGAGCAGGCAAGCATGCTGCAGGGGGGGCCCACAAAGGCTCTGCAAAAAGGAGGAGGGGAGAGTTGTCCCTAAGAAACGCATTAGAATGATGAAAATGGTGGCCTGGAGGGTGAGTTTTAATGAGTTTTTAAAACTCATGAAATACTTGAAACATACAGAGGTATAAATACAGAGCAGATTGAGCTTAGTCTCCACTCAGATTGAGAAATATCTATGAGCACATAGTTTACGTCTGCCGCTGCATTCCTCAGCCTACAGCCCCTCCTCAGGTAAACACTGACCTGAATGTGACGTTAAGCATTTCTGTGGCCTTACACATTTGTACAACTGCTTTGATGGCAAGTAACATCATTGTGTATGCTGCTAAATATTTATAAATATTATGCTTTATCCCCTTCTAGACTTTGCCTTTTCCACTTAACGTTTAATTGAGATTCCTCCAGGTTAACATAGGTAGTCCCAATGAAATGCTTTTCACTGCCATATAATATGAAATCAATCTCTTTCCACCTTCCTTTTTCCCCTTTTCAAAATTGTTTACTTCAGTCAGGCATTACTCTTACCACCATTGGAGAATAAAGTTTGAGAGGGGAAAACATGATTCCTGGGCCTCCTATTCACTCTTCTGAGGTGTCTCTCATAGAGACTGACAGCGTCGAGTCAGAAAGCTGGCACCCTCCTTGTTTCTCCCTCCCTTCCCTTCCATCTAGTAAGCAAGTTCCATGGCAGTGCCTCCTAGCACCTCCCGGCACTCTCTCACAGCCCCCTTGGTCCCCATTTCTCTCATCAGGAACCCACCTCTTCTTGTCTGCGTTATGGCAATGCACCTGTCCAGGCTTCTTCTCCTTGCCTTCCCTTCTTCAAGCCCACCTTCATGCATTTCAGACAAGGGCATCATTATCAAATGCTTGTATCACCTTACCAGGTCCCGCACTGATAGCGCCAGGCCAGTTTCTGGCTTCAGCGCCAAAGGATCTTTCTAAGACAGAAACTTGAGCCTTATCAACCCCCCTCCTCGCTACCTTAAAAATCCTTCAGAGGCTTCTCGTTGTCTTCATGATGAAATCCAAATCCCAAAGCGTGACACACAAGATTCCTTGTGATTCGATTCCTGCCCACCTTGCTAGCCTCATCACCTGAGACTCTGCCACCAAAGAGCAGAAGAGCCCTGCAGACTGGTCGTGTGCCATCTGACCCTTAGATGAGGCTCCTTCTATATGTTCCCCTCCTTCCCCTGCCTGGCCAGCACTAGCTATTGGTCCTTTAAGGTTCCATTTAGCATCTGCACCAGGCCTTTCTGGACCCCCCACCCATCTGATTACTCACTCTGTGGTCCACAGCATCTTGTGTTTGACACTCCTGTGTCATATCCCACTGTCTTGTGTGCACCTGTTTTTCTCTCTCCTCCACCAGGGAGCAGGGGCTGTGTGTGCTCTTCACACTCCAGCCCCCAGCTCAGTCCACACCTGGTCACAGTGGGTGAATGCAGGTGTGCTGTATCAGGCCACCTGGGAACCTCAGGACCAATGCCATCATGGACCATGAAGGTCAATGACCTCACTCCTAGACATATTGAGAAAAATAATACATAGAGTACGTGGCTTTTCCGCATCATTGATGTTCATCCCTCCAAGCCAGGAATACCTTTGCTTAGTAATTTATATAGAAATAATGCTAAACATATTACACGCTGGCTGATTTTTACTCAATGTTCTCCAGCATGCAGGATGAGCTGCTGACAACTACGCTGGCTCTCACAGGCCAGTGCTGAGCCTACTGTGCACTGTAGTTCCTCGTTATTCACTTTCTTGAATTTTTAAGATAGACAGTACAGGTATTTTGCCCATTTCTCGAAGCTCCATTAGAATGAAGTGCAGTCCACAGGAGGGTTGAGCCCAGCGACCGGGGCTCACGTGGCTTACCTACTATGAACTCCCAATTCCCCTCTTGTGTGCAATATTCACCCTGCTCTGTCCCTTCTCAGCCAACAAGGGAAGGTCCTGCCTTTGCACTATGCCCTTCCTGTGCCATCCACAGCTGCCACTGAGCAGAGGACAGAAAGCAGCTAAGAAAGCCACATACCCCCATACCACTTCAGGGCCACGGCCACTACTCCAGCTCCCTTTCCTTTTCTTCGGCCTTGTGTCCCAGAGCTAGTCACAGCCAGTTATATCTATTGCCCCTGATCATTGCTGGTAGAACTAATCTGAAGATAGGTCCCAGAGAAATGGGACTGTCCCTGTGTAATTAGGCAGAAGCCCATTGGCCTAAAAATTAAACCAACCAAAGAAGACAACCTCACCCCCTTCTGCTTCAACAATGCTGTCTTAATCTGTTTTTTATAAAATAATATTGAAATTTCAGATCACATTACTTAAATAGATAATGTAAAGTCAGACACCGAAGAGAAGTGCATGCATTTTTTAAGTTTTTAGTCTTTTTCCAATTCCTCCAGTGGCAGCCAGCTCAAAGGAAGTTAGGCTGCCCAAAGACAGCACGTTGTAAATGTATAGTATTTGCTCTTCATAGTAAATGTTATATCTCTGTACATTATTGCCATTGTTTCCCTTGAAAATCTTCAATTTGTTCTGTAAGCAAAGCCACACAAAAAATAGAACATTTTCCTCTCCCTAGATTCTTCTTCTCACTGGCTAGCAGAAATTATTTTCAGAGAAAAGTAAGCAAGCCCCTCTCTGCATTTTTAAGGCAGTCGGATTCAGCCTAAGGTGAAACCACACCAGTGCTCGGAGCCTTCGTTTTCAATTTCAGCATTTACTTGCAACGGGAGGAAAACTGAAATTAATTTTCCACTTTACTTCATCGGCAAACTATTTTTCACTTTGCTGAGTGTTCAACGCACAGTGATAAACGGCAAATAATAAGCTGCAGGCCTGCGGAGCGCACGGCTGGAGGCCCAGAGACCTCCCTCACGACGCAGTCCTCCGTGTCCCCGACCACGAAGCCTTGACTCGCAGAGGCCTGCTGTGCCAGTGGGGGCCACGGGTCCCCAACCAGAGCGACCTCACTCATTGCTATCGCCAAAAATAGAGCAGCACTGAGTAAGAAACATCAGCACAGTGGTTCCTTGGTGGGAGCCAAGGGACCAAGCTGTCGCTACAGATGCACCTGTTCTCCTGTGCGAGGCTGACAAATGTTTTCCGAAAGAGCCAGCAGGTAAATACCACAGGCGAGGTAGGACATACTGCCTCTGTCACAACTGCTCAACACCAACGCTGTGAAATGAGAGCTGCCAGCGACAATATGTAAATTAACAGGCGTGGCCATGTCCCTCTAAACCTTTCTGGACAAAGAAATCTGTGTCACTTATCATCCAAGAGTAGGCTTTCTTTACTTTTCTCCAACTGTTTAAACTGTAGAGAGATTTCTCAGCTTAGAAACCTCATGAAAACAGGCAATAGGATTTCCTAGGACAACACCTACAGGTCTGACCCAGCTCGTGTTTAAAGTCGAAACTCCCACAGGTCATCAAATAGTGTGTTTCTTCCACTTCCTTTCACAGACTTTCACCTCAGCTTCTCTCAAAGACGCATTCAGAGCGGACCAAACATTGAGCCAGCACGTGTAGTCAAAACTATAGAAGAACTGGGGAAAAGAAAACAAAAATTGAGAGATGTTCCGGAAGAAAACATCTTTGAAAAGTACGCTCAGAATATAATTCATAGCCTGCCGCAGGCTCCCGAGAGTGGGCCCTCGCCCTCTAATTAATCTTAATGGCAGGGCTGCCTGCCTCCACTCGCGGTGCGGTACGCTGATGAAAATTCTCCACACACTTCATTCAGGCTTCTGTGGGCGCGTGAGCCTTCCGGGAGCGAGGCTCCATGGTGATGAAATTGCAACCGAGCGAGCTGCCTGGAATCCCACGCTAACAGGCGAGCGTGGGCGTGAGACTGTGGGCAATTACATTGTATCATTGCTGCGCAAGCTTCTGTGGAATTCATTAAAATTTGCTCTCAGATTTCGGTTGCGAGACGGTGGAATTTCAGTGCTCCTGACGACAAAAATGCAGGCAAATGTTCACCCTCGGTTCTGTGGAGAGCCACAGAATGTTCGCAGCGCAGTGAGGCTTGGATCTGATGGAGAAACGTCACCTCCTGTAACCGCAGCTGCAAATTAAACAAGGGCGCTCGCCCAGAGAAACAATGCCTGTGTTCCCAGCAGGGCAGAGGGCAGGAGCAGAGGCCAGGCAAACAGCTGACAGAGATGTGCCCGGCGTGGGGAGAGGGGCAGGCCTGCCTGCATCTTGGCCCCAGGTGGCCTGTTAAGCCCCCATCAACACCTCCAGATGGGAGCGCCAGAGCCGGAGGAAAGGTGTAAATTTGGAAGATAAGTGACAAAGAATCCCCCTACCGAGAGCTGAGTTAAGAAGGTAAAAGCTGTGACCCGAAAATCAGAAAACAATAGCGAAAGCGCCTGGGCCTGGATCGTAGCATTCATTCCTGGCAGCTGAAGAGCCAGAGGGGCCACCCTCCAGCTGAGGTGCTGACTGCTTTTATCCTTTCTACCCCAGCAGGACATCCTGCCCAGAGGACGCCTCAGGTCCAGCAGCTTCCTGTCCCTGTTGGTTGTCTGGGGCCTTTGTTAGCACAGCCTTGGTGGGGAAAGAAGTGAGCTTTTCATTGCCCATAAATGCGTGCTGGCAACTGCAGGCTTCCTGGGTCCAGATGGGTTTGTCCAACTCGTCCCTCCCGTCCTTCCCTTCCTCTCCCTTAGGCAGCGCATCAGTAAACAAAGCCCAAAGGCCTGAACAGTATTCTGTGCCTCTCCATTTACCAAGCCCAAAGGGTCAGCCCAGGAATGCAGTCTGCTGAGGCAAGCAATGAGAGATGCTCTCCCTCCCCAAGAGGATAACTCATGTCTGCACACCCTCCTCCCAGACACGCCAGATGGGAACCCTGACTTTTTCGGTTCACTGCTGTCTGTGTCCCTCAAGCAAGGCTTGAGAAGCCTTGCTGGTGTGCAGATTGTCCCACCTGTCAATGGGCACAAAGCCATCTGCACAGAGTGGCCAGCATTCCCCAATTCTCCTTGATGCAGCGGCGCCTCGAGTCTAAAGTCATAGTCCATTTCAGTGGGCACCAGTGGTATGGTTCACACTGTGCTCCTCTGTCAACTGCCAAGAGCCCAGGAAGCCCCCTAAATGTCAGCACTGTTGGGCCACAAGCCTGCAGAGCTTCCCAAGTAGGGCAGGCAAGTTTCCAGGAAAGCTCTCCTTGTATACAGGAGTCACCAAGTGAGTGTCTATCTGCTGGCATCAGGCTGCAGACCCTGCAGAAGAGGAGTCACCTTGAGTGGAAGGGGTTTCTTGTGGGTCTTCGAAGTGGCACGTCCAGCTCACAGAGGCTGAGAGACAAGGGCACGCGTGGCTTCCCAGGGCTGCGTCCCAGGACGATGCTTTGGTAATGGCCACTGGCCGTGGTGGCAGGGTCTGCATAATAGGAAACGCAAGCCTCGCAGCCCAGGGAACACTCTTTACCCTCAACCCAAGCCGACTGCTGATAAAGACTGATGGTCATACTGCTCCCTGTCCTAGGTGCTACTGGGGACTCCCGGGGACACCCCATGTAGCTGTGGATGCCCTACAGCAGTGTTTGACCCAATACAGAGCATCATCACATGCATGCCACTCATCTGCCATGAGACAGAGTGGCCCTGAGCCTCAATGCTTTCCTAAAGTGACCCTGAAAGTGAACCCAGCCTAGGCTTTATCAGGCTTACCCAGGAGCACATTGACCAGCAAATGCTCCTGTGTTTGTGGATCAGCGCACCGATGAGGGCCACCTGTGACCACTGGCACCTGTTTCTCTACTATAATACAAGGTAGCTGTGGGTGCTTGGGATGCACCACTTCAAACTATGACCTTAGAAAGCCAGAACATACCATATCAAATCATTGGCAATTTTCAAGCTGATTTATTCTGAGAAACTGCAGACTCAGTAGTTGCTTTGATAAGCTCTCCTTCTATAAAAGAAATCTACCTATGTAAAGAAAATCTTATAAGTGTAGTTATAAAGTATCTGCAGGACCAGTGGCACTTGACCTGTAGGATAAGACAAGCCGAATTCCCATGCATCGCCCCCACCTCCCATAACTTATTTCCACGTCCACCTCAGAAGCTCCAGTCCCCAAACCTTTCTGAGGTTCAGGGTGCCAGGCAGGTGTCAGTCATCTGACCCTACTTCCAGCCTCATGCTTAGTGGGACTCCCATGCATATGTGTGTAATTAAGATAGGCTTTCTCTTCCTTGCCTGTCTTGCATCAGTTTAATTTGCAGCCCAGCCAAAGAACCTAGAAGGGTGGGGCAAAGCCACTTCCCCCTCCCCAACACCATCACAGTCGCTCCCCTAGATGGCTTTTGGGAGGGTTACATGAGACTATTCCGGTGAATGTGTGTAAAGCAGCACATGCACCAGGCCCAGGCACCCTGATGCTCATGCCAGAGATGGCTGGGATGGGTGAATGTCCTGCCAAAATGTGCTCTCAGGGCCCCCGGGCTCCAGTCACAAAGAGAGCAGTTTAGGACAGTGATGGGGACATTGTAAGTGTTTAGAGCTTTCCATGATACAAACAACCCACTGTGGCACATATGCAGCAGGGCACCACCACTGGCCCAGGGCGTCCTTGGTCCTCAGACCAGCAAGTCAGCCACAGTGATGACCAACGAGGAGATCAGCATTCACTCACTAGGGGACACGCACCAAAGACAGCAGACAAGACCTCGCCTTCACAGTGCTCACAATCCAGGGCAGGGGAAGCACAGTACTGAGTACTCAGCCTCTGTACTGATGACATTGGGGCCAGAAGATTCTCTGGGGGGCAGGGGAGATGTTTAGCAGCATCCTTCAGATGCAAGTTGTCCTCACCCCAACCCCAGCCAGGACAGGACAACCCTGTAAGTATCAAGCTTGCATATCTTGAGAACTATTCCTAGATAGCTTTCTCTTCAAAGGGATGTGGGGTAGAGCAGGGCATCTAAACCAGGGAGTCTTGCAAATCTGTGAGAAAGTGAATACTGAAGTGTTGGCACTTACTATTCCTTTCCACACTGGCCATTTTAGTATCAGGGGCACATGCAATGATCATCATGAATAAGAAACATGAAGTCCCCCAGATCTCCAATTGCAAGAAGGTCTGGAGCTGGTGTTCCTGATGTGAGTCTTAAAGGCAACAAATACGGCCCACCCTGAAGCAGCAACACAGACGAAGCCCCTTCATGGGTGCCAGCCTCCTGCCGTGCCAAGCAGGTTCTTTTAAAAGCCCAAGCAGCTGGGTTCTGGGCAGTATTATATCCAAGCAGCACAGAAACAACCAGTTTCATTGGATTTCGTGTCTGGGTACACACACCTCCATACCTGGCTCCCAACTAGCGTACCATCAGTGTTGGCTGAATGAATCGTCTCTTGCTTAGAAAAGAATCTGATTCCCAAACTGGCTTTCAAAGGTCTTGAATATGTCAATAGCAATGACATACAAGAGAGAAATAAGCGAGAAAATTCGTATGGGTACCAGATATCACCCCAAAGCATGGGAAATGGTAGTGAGTCCAGACTTCAAGGCATGCTGTAGGTTAGGTATGAGATTATTCCACCTCTCAGATCATAGCTGGAGATCAGAGATCCTGACATTCAGGCTGTAATAATGCCATGCAAAGAAGACGACGATGGGGGATGGTCAGGGAGAAGGGCAGGAGAATGACCGTGAAGGCTGCAGATCCACACGCTACCAACCACCCCTCATTGTACCTTCTTATATGGATGTCCACAGACGAGGGACCACAAGCTCTCAGAGCACCAGTCTTCAGCAGAAAGAAAAGGGTCTTCCCTTCCCAGCTTGGAGCAGGTCGCTGACTGAAACCATAGCAACCTCCCCCTCTCCCATGTGATGCCTGCTGGCTGCCCTTCACTCACCCCACCCTCCCCAAGGCAGCCAATTATACAGGAAAATGAAGGCTCAGTTATAAGTTGAGGAGTAAGTCTAAAACCCAAGGTTTCATCCATATAATTTAAAATGTGTACATCAGTGCATTTGTTATCACTCTCCCAAAAACCAAGACGCAGCATTTGCAGGAGTATCAAGCTCAGCTCTAAAGGAAAAACAAACAAACAAAAAAACCCAACACTTTATTGGCATGTGAAAATTGGCATGCTTCCAGCAAAATGGAAAACTTTTTGACACCCAGTGGTCCCTCGCCCAGCACTGAGGCAGCTTAGGGCACTTCAAAGCTCCTTGTCATCTGAACAAATTGGAAACAGAAAACAAAGGGATGAGAGAGAAGTCATTCCCGTGCAGCCACTCTCCATTCAGCAGGGGAAGTGGGGTTCCTCAGCCTTTGATGTGGCCCCATGGCTACATTCCTCTCTACAAGCTCCAAACACTGGGCCCAGCATCCTCTGCCTGTTGCTTTAGAAATGAACAAACAGCCCTCAGACACTGACACATCCTGAAAGAAATGTACTTGATACCATAACAGTTGTACTAAGGGCACAATTGTGAAATAATATTCCTCCTCCATATCTCCTAGCCATGTAATTGAAGACCATTTCCCTTCCTATGGTTCTGTATTATGTGGTCATTAGTTACTAATTTCCCCCATAGTCCTAGGAGTGAACTTGGCCCCATGCCAGGAGTAGGGCAGAAAAGTGCGGTCTAGAACTAGAATGCCTGGATTCAAATCTGGCTCTGGGAATCACACAAGGGATGATGTTGGGTAAACTGCTTCACCTCATTCTAGTTGGATTTGTTTGTTTGTTTCTTTGTTTTCCACACTTGCAATTGAATCAGGGCCTCACATCTGTTAAGCACATGCTCTACCATTGAGCTATGCTCTCAGTCTTGATTTATTCAGTTTTGACTATCCTTGGTAATGATGCCTATTGTGATGGGATTATAGAGAAATAGAAAACAAAGGGATGGAGCAAGCAGAAGTATCTGTGCTGGAAAAACAGTAAGCTGGCAATTTTATTATTATTATTATTATTATTATTATTATTATTATTATTATTATTATTATTTGTGGTACTTGGGATTGAACTCAGGACCTTGCGCTTGCCAGGCAGGCACTTATTCTACTGAGCTATCTCCCTAGCCCACTCATTATTATTTGTAAGGCCCTGATATATGTGGCCTGGTACTGAATGCTGGAGATCAATCAGAGCAGTTCAGTAAGTTCTAGGATGGAACTCAAGAGAGAATTAAAGTGTACCAGACAGCCCTGCTAGGCAAGGGCTGAATCAGCTGAAAATGGAGAGGGAAGGAGCTAGTGATCAGGGTAAAGAGTTTTTATGGCTGAAGGCAACACCACAGGCAGATGGCCTGAAACAAGGAGGACCCTCGCGTCACTGAAGACCTGTGAGGATCATCAGATGGGAGCTGGTGAGCAGAGACAGAAGCACAAGAGACCAGAGCCACTAGATCTTGTTAAAGAAGCACCTTTGTTGATGTGCAGAATGATGTGCAGCAAGGGGCCAAAGCGGAGGAAGAGACCAGCTAAGACACTACTCTGGAGGCAGGTGGGCAGAGCTCCATGATGGTGAATGGGAGGGGAAGGAAAGAAGGCCGTTTGATGGCCTCTAGGCTTGCACTGAGGTAGGAGACCTGGGACATATGGGCAGGATGGAAGGAGATGGAAACGTCTGTTTGGATCCATGCAGATGGAGGTCTACGCTCCCCACACAAGGGGAACGATGAAGATGCATGAATGTGGGACTCAGAGAAGGACCTAGAGATGAGAGACACACTGGGGATTCCAGGCATGGAAAACGCAGTGACAGCTTCAAGACTGTAGGAGGTCTCCTCCCCAGGGAGGGATGACAGGGAAGGGCCAAGGGCAGAGCTGGACTGGCTGAAGGCGGATGACTGGGAAGTAAACCAGAAAGATTGGGCCAGGGAAGCAAGGGAAGCCAGGAGAAAGGTTACCGCTGAGCTAAAGGCTCTGGGGCATGTGCTGTTGCTATGAGGTCCAGCAAGGTGGGTGGAGAGTGAAGCCACTGCTGACCTTGGCAGAGCAAAACCCAGACCTAGCATGTGGAGAGGAGGGCTCCCTGGGATAGCTGACAAACACCACCTCTAAGATGTGTGCCTGGAAGGGAAGCTGGTGGGCTGGACCCTTGGTAGGGTCAGAGGTGCGATCAGCAAAGGGCATTTCTAACATCAGACAGCTGTGTATACTGATGGAAATAAGCCAGGAGGGAAGAGTGAGAGATGGGGAAAGTGGGGAGAGCTCTTGAGGAGGTGAGCAGATCAGACAGGATGGGCGAGGGCTGGGCCACAGATAAAGAGGAATAATCCAGAGCCAGAGAGAGGGTGTGTGGTTCTGTGCTGCCACATCACAAATAACCACGGATTGAATGCCCCAGACACACAAGTTTATGATTCAAGTTCTCCAGGCAGAAGTCACGCAGGTCTTCTTACCCTCCTAGTTTTGCAAGGCTTAGAGTCAACTGTCTGCCACAGCTGTCCGTCAACTGAAATCAAGGTCCTCCTGCAGGCTCACCTGGGTTTTTGACAGGACGAATCCAATTTATTGTGGTACTAGTGAGGTCTCTCTTTTCTTACTGTAGGCCAGGGATTAGTGGAAGCTCCTAGGGTCCCCTCTTAGGTCCTTATCACAGAGCCTTTCCATTTTTACCACCAGCACCAAACAATGTCTCCACCTTAGGAAGAGTCTGGCCTTGCCTGACTGGGTCAGACCCAACCAGATCATCTTCCTCTTGATTAAACTCAAGTTTGACTCATGGGTGATTTCATCATGGTAATGGTATCCCACCAAGTTCACAAGCTTCACCTGCACTCGAGGGAGGCCCAGTGCAAGGCGGATTTTCTGCTTACAGAGAGAAAAGATTGAGAAGGAAAGACACATGGTTGAAAAATGTGCATGGGGAAGACAAGGGGTTGTTCAGCTCCCCATGTCTATTTCTTGGGGAAATACAAGTTCATCTGCCAGGAATATTGGGGGATGTGGAGTAGCAGGGAGGGTGCTGAGCAACGGAGAGGCCAGAGTGGCTGGAAGGCAGAGGGGAAAACAGACCATGCAAGCCTGCTGGGTTGGAGATGATGCTGGCAGCTGAGCAGCAGCAGCAGGCAGGGGAATGAGTGTGTGGCGAAGACTGAGGCCCCAGCTTCACTTGAACTTTGTGAGAAATAGGGGGAAAGTCTGGCAGCAGCAGTCGGCTTGGGGAACCAAGGACATCTCAAACTCTAAGCATGGCTGCTGGAGGAGGGTGGCCAAAGGGCAGTACCATGGGCAAGTCCAAGCATATGAATCCCTAGGGCTCTGGATTTCACAGAGAAGCCATTACCTTTGCACTTAACTCTAAACAGAAGTTCCTGCAGAGTCCCAGGATTCCTGCCTCCCCCAGCACTACACAGTTTTCACAACCAGCTATCATCATGGGAAGCATACTGCGATAAGTCCCTCTTCTTCAGACTTGCTAAGGCTCAGCTCACTCAACCCTAGGCCGGACACTGGGCTGGCAATGGACTCTGTAGCCTGATGCGAGCCAAAAATACATGATACAACCCAAATGGTACAATGGAAACATGAACCAGGTATGCTTCTTGATAAGAAGTTCTGGAAAGAGGTGCAAAAGTAAAAATTATACCAAAGGAAAAGCTGAAGAGTCCTGGGAAAATGATGAGCAAGGAGAATGTATGGGAGGATGTGGAGCCTTTTCTCTCAGAATAACTGGTTGGATGTCTCTGGCCAATTTGTGCTAATGAGCATTATGAAATCTTTGCCAACTGAAACACATCAAAACTGGCTAGCCCTATGAAAGTGAGCTCTCTCTCTCTCTCTCTCTCTCTCTCTCTCTCTCTCTCTCTCTCTCTTTCTTTCTTTTTTTTGTGGTACCAGGGAATGAACTCAGGAAATTGCTCTTGCCAGGCAAGTGCTTATTCTACTGAGCTGTCTCCTTAGCCCCACTCTGAAGTATTTCTAAACCACGAACAAAACAAGTATGTGGGATGTTCAAGGTAGGAAGGAAGGAAGGTAGGAAAAGAAAGAAAAAAGAAAAGAAAGAAAGAAAGATTGTTGATATGCTGTGTCAACTTGAGAAGTTTAGAAAACTCAGCAAGGATCCGGGGCCCTTAAGTTGCAAACATCTTTGAGCTTGTGGAAGAGGAGGGTTTAGAGATGATGTGGACAGATGGGAGGCATACAGTATAAGAGAGGGAAGAGGCCTGTTTTCCCCTGTTTTGCTCTTATTGCTTTTTCTGTCTTCTGCCACCTTGAACTATTGCCCCTGTGCCA
>PVKN010027351.1:0-13550 GCA_004027915.1 Capromys pilorides | reverse complement strand
AATATTACTAATGAGGATTTCACTTGGCCTCTGTTGGCCTTTCCTCTGCTTTATGTATCAAGTTGCTTAGCTCCCAAGAGAAGGGGGGTGCCATTTGTGAGGCCCCCTCCAGTCGCCCCAACATATTAGTGACTTAGTCATGGAGTTCCCACGTGGTTGAGACTTAATCAAATCAAGATGGCAGCATAGCGGTGACACAGCATGAGGATGGGGGTGGGAAGTTGCGCTCTTGCTAATTACTGTGTTGGCCATGTCCCCTGCATCGCTTCAGCCTGGAAATATAGCTAAAGAATTGGCCATACTAGCCAGAACAAGACAATATTCTTTTTGAGATACTGGGAATTGAATCTAGGGCCTTCACACTGGGCTATATGCACAGCCTTTTATTTTGCTTTTTACCTTTTAAGACAGGATTAAATCCTGATGTTGCCCAGGCTGGGCTGAAACTGGTGATCCTCCTGCCTCAGCCACCACACCCTATCCTATGACCATAATCTTGACCCTACAGGTCAGTCAGTGCCAGCTTTACATTTCGAGCCATAACCTGACATCCTGAGGGTGTCCGACATGTGCTCCTTATGTCCCGCTGTCCTCTGTGGGCTACAGTGTCTTGGTCCTCTGGGGTGGCCACATTCATCTTTGCTGCAGGCCATCAGTGGCCTCCAATGCCACCACTGGACAAAGCAGAAAAGGTTCTATCAGTCCTGTTTCTGGATCACCACCAAGCTAAGCTCATTATGACCTTGAAGTGAAAATTACATCTCCCAAACAAGAAGGCTGAATCAACAAATAAATGCTAGGAGTAGTCAAGTGCCAAGGAAGGTGAAGGTCTGGAGGACACACCTGCAGGTCCCAGGACAGTGAGGCGGACTCCTGCACCATTGCTGAGGGAAAGCTGGCTGACACGCACCAACCCTGGAGCACGGCTTCCCAGAGCAGTGCTCTGTGCCTTCTCCACCTGCTCTTTATTTTTTATTTTATTTATTTATTGATTGATTCATTGTATTTTAGGGAAGGGTCTACAGGATGTTCATGGTCTCACTACTACATCAGACTCCTAGTGATCTGCCTGCTTACAGCTTCCCAAGAGCTGGGATTATAGACATATACCACCATGCCATCTCAGTGCACCTCGGGGACAGGGCCAGCACAGCAGGCCTAGAGATTGAACCCCCAGTCCCTGTGCCTGCTTGCAGGCACTTTAATCTGCTGAGCTATTTGGTGGGCCCTTCCACCTGCTCTTGAAGTATCACTCTGTGCAACTTGACAGGCAGAGTCCACATGAAAAGGGAGAGCAGCAAAACATGTTCTTACTTTTCTCTACAACCCTTCCGATCATGAGCGTGACTGCCAAAGCCCTTACCGTGTGCCCCTTCTGGCCTACAGTGGAAGAAGACCAAAGCAAACCAGCCAAAAACCCGGAAGGATTAAAACCAACAACAAAGGCCTCTCCTTGCTTTTTTTCTATCCTTGTCCACTCTTTTTTTAAAAAATAGGAATGGAAAGGGAAATTAATATTTTAATAACCCGTTGACAGTTTGCTTTTATTTGATTTATGCCTCATTTGCATGAATAAAAATAGAGTGAAAGAGTGTGGTTTAGCAATTATATACAAAACATGAGAGGGCTTTCATCACCAGTGTCCTTCTCATAGGATGATTTGATCTCTTTTGCCACCCAGGAACCTCACGATGACCCTCATGATGACGCCAGCAATTCTGCCCCAGAAAGCAAAGGCCCTGGGAGCCTAGGACCAGGGATGGCCAGGCAGCCCCCAAAGCCAGCAGTGAAGCCATAGGTAGCTGTGCACTTTTGACATGGGTCCTCCTGGCAGTATGTGGTCCATGTCTGACCTCATTCTGATCAACTTTCTGAAAATGTGAGAGTCCTATGTTTTTGATTGGGCCACGCTTTTATTCTAAATTCCGTTTTTGCCTTCTGAACTGAACTTTCTCAGTACTGTCTCTTATAGGTTCAGAAACTGATAGTGAATTAAGTGTTGCCCTGTTGGGGAGTACTCGTATGCTACCAGGGATGGAAGCCTTGGGAGTCTCAGGCAGCGGTGGAAGAGTGTGGCAGGCAGGGGAACGAGGTTCTTCCTTCGGAACTCTGAGTGTCCCACTTGAGACAAGTCTCCAGCTTCCCATGGATGGCAATGTACAGGGATGGTGGGAAAGTGGCTTGATTTTAAATGTGATTAGTGATGCCTGCTGGCATGAGTAGTTACATGAACAAAACCCTGAAATGACAGAGCCGAGATAGGGCTGTGTCTTGGAGCTGGCAGCTGTGGAAGTGGTTGTGGAGTTCTGACCAGAACTGGCACTGTTCTTCCTCCCAGGGTGTTTCTTGAGCCTTGCTTTGCACCTGGACATGATGGCCTTGGCCTTTGGAGAGAGCAAAGCCAACGAGCATATCCAGGAGATAACAGCTCAGGACGTTTATCGCTGGTACAAGGAAGGAACGTGCAGGAACAACCACCAAAGCTATGTTTCGATAGATACAGCAGAGGCTGATTTAGATGAAACATGTGCCTAGTCATACTGGAAACACTCCTCCCGCGTGGGGTGGACTCATTCCTGAGCACACTCTGTTGGGGGTTGCACTTCATCTTATACCCCAAACACCCAGGGTGGGAAGGCCTCCTGGGTAGAGAATGCAGCATTATCATGAGATTGCAATCAGCAATGTGGACGCTAGGTCACCTGGCAACGTAAGTCAGTACTTCTGGCTGGTTCCATGTGGTTGTGTTTGTCTGAAAGGAAAACAACTTGCAGGAGTGTTGACAGCCACAGGCAGGGGAAGCAGCCTGTTCGCCTGCTAGCATGGGTGATGGCCCTAACAAATAGTTCCTGTCTAGCCATCGACAGCATGGCATGTGGTCCTGCCTGCCCAGGATCATATCTCCACCCACTGTCTTACCCGGTTATTTGGCCTTTCTGGTGAGTTGCTGAATTACCTCTCAATGAATTCCTTCCCCATTTAGTGCTTACAGATTGTCACTAGCCAGGGTCACTTCTGCTGCTTGTAGCTGGCATCCTGGCTGCTCTAGGTGTGAAGTCGAGAGTCCTCACAGAAGGAGCCACTCCCAACAGGCAAGGGCACATGAAATACTAACCCTAGATATTTGTCGGACACATTCTACAGCAAGTGCTTCACTGGATTCAAACTGTCCCAGAATAGATAACATCATGGTCACTGTCATATGCACAGAAATCTGAATTGGGAACTTAAAGCATCCATGTCTGGGACCTGTTCCCATCAGGACCGTGACAGAAGCCTTGCCCAGACCTTCGATCTCCAGCAAGGCCTGCATCTGCTCTCGAACCCCATGACGAAATGAGTCATCCCCCAGCAAGCTTGCCCTGAGCACCAGGAGATTTTCTCACCTGTGTGTGACACCCTCTCTCTACCTCACACCTCAGCTCCTTGTGCTCATTCCATCCTGAAGTTACTTCAGCTCCCTCTGATATCATCTTCTTCTATCTTCTCATCCTGGCTGAGCTATTCATGAAGATGTAGTTCCAGGCCGGATGCTTGAAGGACACAAATGTGAATTTGAAGCATTGCTCTGGAGGGGCATAGCCTTCCCAGTGCTCTGTTTGACCCCTTTTCCCAGGGCTATGGGCAATCAAGGCCCAGGTGCATGAACCATACAAATGATTAGTGTCCCGGTTGTAAGAACAGAAAGGGGGCCAAAGTTCTTTGCAAGTTGTATTGGCATGAAAAGCATTCCAGGCATCATTATTTTGATTTTCATGTCTCTTTTAGGTGCCTCAGGGGCTGTCTTATTTTTCTGTATTTAATATATCTCTGAATTACTGAATGAATGAATGAATGGATACTCAAAGTGGTCCATTCCCCCAGCTTCCTAAGGTGAATGTCAAAACCAGTAATTCCCTATTTTGACTGAGTGATCAAAACCTGGGTCACCTCTGTTTATTAGGTGGGCAGGGGGCTCATGAACTTCAACAATTCTCAAACTGTACTTGCCTCCAATTCATTCATTTGCAGGCCAAGTGATATGTCCCATGTCCCTTCAGACAGGTGGAGACTAGGACTGCACTAAGCTGAGGGTGACAGGCCAGGTGGGGTGACCCCGAGCTTTCCTGGACCACCTGCCTCAGGTGAGGTGATGGGTGGTGATCTCTGCTCTGTGCAGCCCAGTAGTTACCAGGCTCCCCGTCAGCTCCGTGGGACAGTTCTGCCCCAGGAAGGCAGCATCTTCCCGGAGCTCCCAGTGGACCGGCCTCCGAGGCTCAGAGCCCACCTACCTGCCTGGTGCTCGGAGTCTGGTGCCGAACGTTCTTTCGTCCTTCTGTTCCGTCTTCGGTCGCTACCTCGCCGACAGCTGCAGGAACACATGGCGCTGGCTTGGCAGCTGCGGCGCACAGATGCTGGGCTCTGTAATGTGCCTCCCCCCTCTGCTGCTGCTCCTGAGAGCATCTCTGGCTTCGAGGATGTCTTCGCTACTGCCTAGGGGAGGGCTGCACTCTGAGGCGCCGGCGGAGTGTAAAACCTCGGGGACTCGCTGCTGAGCAGGCCCGGTCGCTCAGCTCTTAGGATCTTCTTTGCCTTTTTCTCACTCCCTGTCAGTTTTTACACTGTGCCACGAGCCTGAGAATCTTTTCCAGCTGGCTTGCTGGGAGACGGGGTTGGGGTGGCATGTACGCCCCATTCTTGAAGCCATCTCCATTTGGATCCTCGTTAGTCCTCCTGGTGGCCTTCTTGCAGGACTCTCCCCGTGTAACTCAACTCTTATGGCCTCTGCCCTTGCCTTTTATTTCTGTGGTCCTAGCAGCAATTTTCTTATAACTGAATCTAACTGTCTTGAAATGGTTGAAATCCTTGCAGCTTGTAAAGTAAAACCTGAAACGTAGTTTCAAAGCCCGTTTTTGGCCACACCTGTTTTGGCAGAAACAACTGTCACGTAGAGCTGGTCCTGCACCTATTCCTTTGGCCTAGGGGTTTCTTTCCTCCTCTTGTCTGTTCATCAGGTTCCTGCTGACTTGAGAGGTTTTGGAGACATGGTCTTTGGCACTGGCATGACCCCGGCTGGGCCAACTGTAGGTGTCCCTCCAGAGCCATCTCCCTGCAGGTACTACTGTCTGGGCAGAGATGCTGCTGGGACTCCTACCTGGTCCTGGCGTTGGGATGCCCACCGGAGAAGTCACAGTGCCAGCTCTCCAGGCGTTGGACAACCGGTTGCATAAGAAAGCACAGAGCTAACATGGAGAGTGGAGGGTGTTCCAGTGCAGAGAGAAGCTCAGGGTGGCAATGATAGCCTCTCCCGTGTGCTCCCGCACACCCTGAGCTTCCCCGCTTGCTCTTTAGTTTCCTGGTTGTGTGCTTTCCCTTTGTCTCCAAGACAGTCTCAGTGTTTCTCCAGGACAAGGATGGACTCTTGTTCAACCCTGTGCTCACCCAGTCCCCAGTGTGGAGCAGGAAGTCAGGGAAAGTCACGCAGTGGCATGCAGGGCATGCATGCACCTGGAAATGCTGCCAGAGGGCTCTTGTGCTAGGCCACCATGGCCAGGTGCATGGCAATCCTAAGGACAGGGCCGAGGACAGAAACAGGAGACATCGGGAGGTCTCTTGGTTCTGAAACTTTTTTACTTTGCTTTAGAAGGTGAACATCTGTCTTTCCATAAGGTGTGCTGCTCTGGGGACAGAGACAGTGTCCCTTTTCTTGTTCCTTATCTTTGCCTCTTCTCTGCCTTCTTTTCTGGCCACAGAAAATATCCATTAAACAAAAGTACATGACCAAGCATGGTGGCACACACCTGTGAGCCCGGCACTTGGGAGGCTGAGGCAGGAGGACCAATAGGAGTTCTAGGCCAGTTTGGCTTCTTGGTGAGCTCAAGGCCAGCCTATATTCCAGAGGGAGACCATCTCAAAAAACAAAAAAGAGACAACTGCATGTTATTGAAAGTAATCTGTATTTGCATCTAAAAGAAAGTGACTTTTATATTTGCATTGTTGATAAATCAGAAGCTTCTGACAGATGAGAGGAATTGAAAGACTTGAGAATCCAAGCACCCAGAGCTGCCCAAACCTCAGGAGCTGCTGCTGTCCTGGCTCACAGAGCTACCGTTTTCTCTTACATGCACCTATAGGTAGATTTCTAGAATATGCTCTCTGGACCCAGGCTGCGGGATGTTGGTCCTGTCTCTCACTCAGCAGCTGGTGACCCAGGTCATGCTCCTTAACCCCCCTGCCTCTTCCTCATGGTCCACGTGAACTCACAGTCAGGCAGAGCCCAGTGCCGCCGCGAAATGAAATAGAGTCAGGCGCGCACAACAGGGCTGGATGCTTGGAGAGCAGCAGCTTGCTAATTCACCCTAATTTATTGAGTGCTTATTTTATGCCTGGCTCTGTCTGTCTGTCTGTCTGTCTGTCTGTCTGTCTGTCCATTTATCTATCCAGGCATGAATATTTGCAATACGTAAATAAATACATTCACTGTAAAGAGCTGCACACCAACCGATCACATCTTGATCTGCTTTACTTCCCTACCTTCCTTCCAAACTCTCTCACCCTTTTCTGTTTGCTTATTTCTTTCAGGGCCTTGAACCACACATGCTAAGCAACGGCTCTGCCTTGAGCCCCAGCCCCAGCGTAAGACCCACTGCCCATGTAGCTGATATTCTGGTCTAAGAACAAGAGCTGTGGAGCTGCGTAACATGAGCCGTTCTGACTATTACTGAGAACATCGTAGCCTATTTCATGAGAGGCTACTTTTCTTATTCCAACATCTTACTATGTTATCATTTCATTTTTCTGAGTCACGAGACCATTCATTATTCTAAGTGGTGATGTGGTATTTCATGGAATGAAGATCATTATTTTACAAAGCAGTATCCCTCCACTGAATATGTAACTGGTTTTCCGGTTTTCAGTATTTTAAGGATTAAAAGCTTAGAATCCTCTCAGGCCCATCTCTATGCACTTGGCCAGCTGCTCTATTGGGACAGTATGAGTGGTGAGTTCAGAACTGGGATCACAAGATGAGGCCATGGAGCACGCCACCTCCCAGGACGTATGTGCCTGCAAAGACAACCCCCCAGTGCTGTGACCCCATCTGAGCCCCCAGTGCCCCTTTAGTTCTTTTTAACGTTTGCAAATCAGAAGGAAATGCTACCTTGTCTCATCTTTGCTTGCATTTCTTAACTTCTTGGGAAGTGGGATTTTAACAAACAGAGATACTATATCTCATTGACTATTTGCATTGTTTATTTTCTGAGTCGTCTATTCAATTCCTTAGCAGTTTCTGCTCTGAGTTTGTGGAGGTCTGGAGTGTTGCTTCGGATGCAATAGATTTTCTCTGTGAAAGTCCCAGGCTGGGGTTAAACTCTGAGAGGTGGTGGTGTGCAAAGGCTGTGGGCAGCCTTCTCTGCTCTGTATTTGCATTTCCCACTAAAAATGTCTCACAGGTTGTAAATTTGACTTTTCTGCACTTGGGCAGCAACACGGCTTCAATACTAATGAGGGTTTGTATACACAGTCTCGAGGAGCTCAGTGGATGCTTTTGCACAGACCACAAGACACTAGAGGGTGTCTGGAGTGCTTGGTGGGTGTACGGTGTGGGGCGCACCTGAGTGTTCCTCTACAGGAGGCATAAGCACAGCACGGTGCACCCTTTCATCCCCCTAGGCACACACATGTACCTCGAGCTGACATGGGAAGCAAGGTATGCATTTTAGGTCTCTGTGAAATTACCTAAGAGTCACTGTATTTCAGTGTTCAGATTCCATCTTCCAAGGAATAATTAGTTGAAATTTTACTTCTTATAGGAAGACCACCCTGGCTACCACTCCTCCTCGGGTTGTGTCTTAGCTATTGTTCTCCCTGCTGAGACAAAATACTTGATACCCTGGCTTCAAGAAGGAGACCTTTGTTGCAGCTCAGTGTGTGGCAGTTTCAGCTCATGGTTGGTTGGTGCCAAGGCAGGGTGGCATCACAAAGGAGAAACAGACCACACACTGGACAGCAAGCAGAACTCAAGTGGCTAGGATTAAGGGACAAGCAGGGGCCCTCTTTCTGTCCCCCATATCCTGTCCTGAGTGCGCACCCTTAGTGCACGGGTAGCATTCACACTCTGGGAGAGGCAGCCCTAACCCTGGCATCAGGCCGTGAGTCTGTCCTAGAATCTCACCCTTGATCCCAGGAGCACATGCCCTGGATGCAGCCACAGCCCAAAACACCCTGCCTAGGACCACATGAGTCTTTGGGGGACACCTAGATGCCAGCCACCACCACAGGCTGTTTCCTTAGGCTGAGCTTCCTGAGCAGGTGGATTTCTCAACTTGTTCCAAAGGGATCCTCAGTGTAACCCAGACGTGGCTTTCCCCATGTGAGAATCTTCTTCCTGGCTTGGCATCCTCAGGCTGAGATTTGGGCCTCCTCACTTCTCCCCAGAGGAGATCCAAGCCTCAGGTGCTGATGGATGTGCAGCTGATGTTTAAGGGGAGATGAGAGAGAGTGGTGCAGACTCTCTCCCTACAATGGACAGGGGCCAAGCTTTCACCTCTTTCCTCACAGCTTTTCTCTCTCCATGGATCTAAGGCTTTCTCTCCATCTCTGTCGGTCTCTTTCCTTCCCTAAATAATCCCTATCTCCTCCTTCCCCTCACTCTCTTCAAATTTCTTAGGGTCTCCAGCTCATCCTGATGCCCAAGAGAATCTGGATTTTCCAAAACAAGTGCTTGTCTTTTTATTGGAGAATGTACTGCTGAGTAAGCTAAAGTCATCTCCAAGTTGCCAGGCAAGGGTAGTTTTGTCCCTCGCATGGCCTCCATTCTGCTTGCACCCCATCTCAGCCTCCACTTCCTCACATTTCCTCCAGGGCTGTGTACAAAGCAGGTTGTCCACAGATGTGTGCCCTCCAGCCCTGTTCTCCTGGTGTTGGGACTGCGGGTGGGTGTGGATGAATCTTCACATGGTAAGCAGCAGAGGCATACAGCATGCGTCTCAGGAATGCAGTGTGCAAGGGGGGTGTCTTAGTGTCTGAGCTATTTTCTCTCATTGCTGAGACAAAATGCCCAAGGCCCAAAAATAGAGGAGGGAAGGTTCATTTAGTTCACAGTTTGTAGAGATTTCGCTCCCTAATCAGCTAGCTCAGAGGCAGGGTGGCACATGGCAAGAGGGCAGCAGCTCAGGGTGTTGGAAGATACTGAAAGAGTAGGCCTCTTTCTGTCCCTTATGTCACATGCAGGCTGCCTGCTCTAGGGCAGTACAGCACTCACACCCTAACCCCAACACTAGACAATGAACAAATCACAAACTCTAGATTCATGACCATGGGAGGCTTTTGGGAGACATCCAGACACAATCTGGCCCTGAGCTGAGGGCAGCAGCTGGGGTCCCGGTCGGCTTGGGGGCCTCGGCCCAGGCCCCAGCTCTGGCTTCTAGTGCACTCCTTTCGTCCAGCTGGTTGGCTGGCTTGTTCCTTCTGCGCCTTCCTTCAGGAAGGGTCTGGGCCAATGTAGAAGAATTCCAAACCCTGAGTCTTAGGTGGGGCTCTACTTCCTACTTTCGCTTTCCTGGAATGGTTTCCTGGAAGCTGGGGCCAGAGTTGTCTCAACTCTCCTTTGCGCCTCCTCCTTCCCATCACTCCACTGGCCTTTTCTGGCCACTGAAAGGCAGGAGGAAGTAGGCAAAGCTGGAGCTGTACCAACCGCATGAGGGCCGTGTGACTGGAGGGTGGGGTGGCAAGGAAGAATGGGTTCCACTTGAGGAGAAAAGCGGTCTGTCACACTCTGTGGTGACTTTTCCTATTGATTTTTCACATGGTACTTTTTGGAAACTGGTGAAAGATTTGAAACAGATACAGCAAAATGGCAGTCAGGAGCTACAGGAGATCCTTGTACCCAGCACCTAGGAGGGTTGTGAGCACACCTCGAGCATGCGCACTTGCTGTCTCCCCAGGCTAACCCTTGTCCAGTGGACTTCGCCTTCCCTCACCCTTCAGCTTCACCACAGTCAGATCTCGCGAGACTCCAGAACGCGTAAGTCAGTGCTGAAAGCTGAGCAAGGTTTGCCTCTATAGTATTTTTAAGGGGGCACAGGCATTCTCCTTTCCTTCTCCAAAGGCCTCTTGTTGAAGGAAGGGCCCAGCATGCCTACTTTCTCCTTTGGCCTTAACCGGCTTCATCCCATCCCTGATTGGCTGCAACCAAGCCCTGAACCCCGGCCCCCTCTCAAGGTCAGGGCATGAAAGAACACAGCGTGCAGGCCCACCTCTGTGTTGTCCAGGTTCTGGTTCTTTCCTGACACCCCCCTAGCCTCCTGGCCTCAGGGTTTTGCTCCCTACATCCACAGGGGTCCCTGCTCTCTCCCTGAGGTACCCCGGGTCCCATTTCTGTCCCCTCTGGCTTGGAGCTGGCCTGCCCAGCTTCCCCCCTCACTGTCCTGCTCAGCCTGCCCCGCTGAGGCCCCTGCCTAGCAGGACATGGCGCCTCTGATGACTAAAAATAGGAGTGGTATAAAAGAGCGGTGGGGCCCAAATAATGTCGGCAGCAGGAAGTGTGATGATCCTCCAAAAATATGGCCCCTGTGCTTCCCAGGAGCCCGGGCCGGCTTCAAAGCCTGTGAACTATCTTTATTTTGCATTCAAACTATCTTTTGGGGCCAGGTTTCCTTCATAACACAGCTTATTGCAAAACGGATCTGAAACCCTAGGGAGTTTATCTGTAGTTAGGCTTTTTCTTTTCTTTTCTTTTTTTTTCTTCTTTCCAGTAACTGTGGGTCGGAGGTATTCCAGCCATTACTAACTAAAGCGCACTACCCTGTTTCATGACATCTAATCAGATGGATGTCCCACTGGGAGGACAGTCTGTGCCCTTTCTCCCCTCTGGACTGAGGAGATAAAGAGATAAAACCCGTGGGTTGTTTTATTTTTTAAAAAAATCAACAGCGTAGTCCTCCTGTGAGATCTTCACGTGCACCTGTTATGCATACAACCGGGGCACTGGGGAGGCCGGAGGCCTGCGGGCAGGAAGTTTTGCCCCTCAAATAGCTGGGCATTGTCTGGCCTGCAAAAGTTCCCTTTTGGGGCCCTCTTGGACCCTAGTGGTGGAGATGCAGGTGGGCTGATGTGGCCTGAGCCCTCCCGGAGGTGTCTACTTGCCTGAGAGAACAAGGTTGCCCTCACTTTGAAGGTGGGCAGGGTCCCAGTGCTGTGAGCACTGACCAAGCCGCTTCTCAGCAGTTGTGTGGAAGGCATTTGGGCTTTGGAGGAGGCCCCGGCTGGAGCAGATGCGCCATGCCTGGCTGTAGTCAGAATCAGACATTGTTGTGGCTCTTACGAGGTTTCTTTGGTCTGATTTTCTACCTGAGACAGCAGAATAATTTATTGTCCATGTGTCACACTCAACTGCAGCAGAGGGCAGAGCTAGCCCAGAAGGTACAGGTCCAGATAAATGGCCAACAGTCATTCTAGGGTGAGCAAGGCTGATCTCTCAGAGGAAGTCCAGACTGTGGAGTGGCCGTGGAAGTTCTGGGTCCACCAAGAGACAGGTTCCAGGCAGTGGCCTGAGTCCCACAGTTTGTCCCCTCACTCCTAGCCTCAGCACCTTTCTGGTGTTTGGCTTCCATAGGAGCACAAGTGAGGTGTAGACCTGGACTTCTGCCTCATCTTTCTTCCTGTGGGCTTCAGCTAGAGCACTGACCCTTGTCCCCATGACTGTCATGATGCAGGGGCTCCCCAAGAAGGGGTGCTAAGGCAAATGCAATGGCAAGGTACAGGCAGGGCCTCGGGCACAGCAAGCTGGAGCCTCCTGGCTTCCAGTCAGCTTTCTCTAGCACCTGCAGTGCCCCTGGCTAGAGGGGATCCCTTCCTGACCCTGTGTTCTTTCACCCATGCCACCTCTTGTGGAAGCTCACGTCTTTAAGTAGGATGGCCTCTGTCATGATCACTTGAACAATAGGTGCGTTCAGAGTTGCTGTAGCACGTGGAAGCCAGCGAAAGCCGAGAGGCCACAATGAAGCTGCTGGGCGTCTCTCTTCAGAGCCAGGATCCCCACAGAGCTGGTTGTCAGCACGTATTCTCCATGGCGGGATATTGGGATGGCTCTGGGCACCACAGGAGAAGAAATGTTTCATAAGGAAAGAAGGGTTTGCAAGGTAGGGGGCAGTAGCAACACCCCACCCAGCGCTCAGGTTCGAAGCTTGCCTCTGTTGCCTAGTCAGCGGCTGTGCTGGTCTTTACAGCCAGCATCTGTCGCCGTGGGCCCACTCACCTCAGACAAAGCTGGCCTGTGTTTTGGTTTTGCAAGGGTCTCCCTGATTCTGTGTTTTGGGAGATGCCAGCTCTGTCCCCGTCTGCATCCTGGGGACATCATAGAAGCACAGTCACAAGGATGGCCCCAGGACACATGGGCGGACACATGATGGTGGAGGTGCCAGTGCCCCTGACATCCCAGAGGACCCCAGGAGATGTTGAACTCTGGGAACAGACCTGGTCCCTCAGCAGCACCCCTGTGATGTCCAGAAGGTCCCCAGTGAGGACCCGCCTCTCACCGTGGAGGGAATTAAGCAGACTGACTCACTCCAAGGATTTCTGGCTTGTGGTGAATGATCCCAACCCCAATGTGAAAGAAAGGATGCACAGATACCAGTATCTTGTTCTAGCCATGCTCCTGTTTAATTAAAAATAATAAAAAGCTCTTACATAAGTAAAATGAAAGAACCAAGGACTACTGGGCGTGAATCAAGATTTTTTTTGTGTGGTGAGGCCCAGGGGGAACAGATTCCTTTGGAAGTAGCCCGTGCGTGGCGTTTCTCATGCCTTCCTCTCTCAAAGGCTAGCTCTGGGGGTGTTCGCAAGAGCCCCAAGACAGAGGAGAAGCTATCTTCTCAGCGCAGAGCTCCCCCTCTTCCAAAGGGAAGGCAGATTTGGGAGGCTGGCACTGGCCCTGCCCAGATGGCAGCCGGCAGCTGCCTCTGGCAGGGGCAAGTTCTCCCTCTCGGCGTTGGCTGCCTGGCCCCTCCTGTTGCCCAGCGAGCAGGCTTGGCCCTTGGACAGAGAGGCTGTGCGCGCCGCCCTGCCGGTAGCGCCAGCACGCTGACCCCGCCGCTCTGCTCAGCTCTGGCCCTGGGCCTGGCCAGTGGCTTCAGCTCCATCTCGCCTTGGCTGGGGGCTTGGCCCTGCCCTCCGTGGTGCAGCCCGATGTGCACGCGTGGTGCAGAGCAAAGGGCGGGGCAGCTGGGGGAGAGCGCAGCCCGGCCTTGAGCCCACAGGCTGATCTGGGTGACAGGCTGCAGACGCCCAGGCTGGCCAGAGCCACTCCGCCCTCTCTAGTGACTGTTCTGTCTTGCCACAGATTCACTTTCTCCATTCTAGGAGCATTTTCCTCCCTCTCTCCTTCCCTCCATTCCTCCTTCCCTTCCTTCTTTCCCTCCTTTCATTTTTTTTTCATTTACCTTCATTTTCATTTCATTCTCTCATCTTTCTTTTTCATTTCCCTTTTCCTTTTCATTTCTCTTTTCCCTTCTCCTCTCCCTGCCCTTTCTTCCCTCCTTTTTCTCCCTCCCCCTTTTCTTCCTTCACTCCTA
>PVKN010027350.1:0-13547 GCA_004027915.1 Capromys pilorides | reverse complement strand
AGGTCTAGTGATTGTATTGTTTAAAATCTATAGGTATCTTGATAGGTGACACATTTTTATTTATAATGTATGTACATATATTTTATATGTACAGATCTATACTTGATATTTTACAATTTTATATTATATTTGTAACTTTAAAAAAGCATGTGTGTGTGTGTGTGTATATATATATATATATATATATATATATATATATATAATATATTAAAGTATCATTCTTACGCAGCAGCCCAGTCTAGTGGAAGAATCAGACCTGCCAATAGAAAAAAGCGACTGGCAGCCCTTCCTTGTATTGGAACGTTGGTATCCGCAAAATGTTTGGCTAAAGACATAGTCATTCAGCCATGCAAAAGCTGATGAAAAAAGAGAGCCAAAGGTCAACCAAGCCGCGTGCTCCACCCATGTCCCCTCGCCCAGAGGACAGGACTCAAGCTAGGAAAATCGGAAAGCAAGCCCACTCACTGTTAGGGGCGCGAATAGACATGATGCTTTACAGTGAAAGGAGTCCCAACAGAAATACTTCTGCAAAGCACATTATTTTCAACTTATAAGGAAAAGGAAGTACGGAACCAAACTAATTACCTGGGAGAAAATAGGTGTACAAAGACTCACTACTTCATCTTTGTTTAAATAGAAAAAAAAGAAAAAGACTGTTCTTCTACAAGTTTTTGTTTGCCTTTTGAATCTCTTGTTTCTTTTTAGTGTGTGTTCATTCATTTTATTTTTTTATTTTTATACACTTATATTATGATATTGTACAAGTTTCAAAGCAAATAAAATCTTGGTGCTTGTATTTAAAGCATAACAAAATATTTCACAGACTCCATATTACAGTAATATTGTTTCTTAACTGTGTTATTTGTGTAGCCAAGAATTCTGGAATGCGCAGGCAGGCTCCAGAAAAATGTTCCTTATCAGGAGGAACATTTTTTTCTTGGGCGTACTTATTTACATTCATTTATTCTGGGAGTGGGTGTAGCCATGTAGTTCAGGCTGGCCTGGACCTCGCTATTTAACTGTAACCTAGGTTACAGTTGGCAACTCACCGGGTCCTTGTTATGGTTTGTGTATAGGTGTCCTTCCAAAGTCTCACGCTGTCATGGGGCTGCTTCTGGAATTCATAACTGATTATTGTGGAAATGAGTGCTGCCCCTCCCCTGGGGCAGGTGATTTGCATTTCAATGTAAGGTTGGAAGAGAAGTTAGGAGCTTGTGCTGCTCTCTCCCAGCTCTCTCGCTTTTGCCGGTTGTCTAGGAAGGTTGCCCTCTCCCGCGTGCCACTCTGCCTTGGAGCCAGCCGAATATAGACTGAAACCTCCAGTAACTGTGAGCTAAATAAACCTTGTTTTCCCTCATTTTGAGTGTCGGGTATTTGTCCCAACAAGGAGAGAAGAGTAACTAAGACAATCCTCCTGCCTCCATCTCTTCTGGGGCTGAGAGTTTAAGTTAAGGTTGCTCTGTAGGTAATTGTGGCTACTTAGCACTTAACTGTGGCAGAAATAACACATTTTGAAGACTTTAAAAGGACCATTGTAGAGCATTTCCGTATTTTTCATGTTACTGTTCATTGATTTCATGCTTTTTACTCCTTCCTTCCTTCCTCCCTCCCTCCCTTCTCTCTCTCTCTCTCTCTCTCTCTCTCTCTCTCTCTCTCTCTCTCTTTCTTTCTTTCTTTCTTTCTTTCTTTCTTTCTTTCCTGCCATCCAGGCTGCCGCTCCACGCTCGCTTTCCCTGATGACACAGTCCCGGCGGGTCGGCGGCATCCAGGAGGGGCCTGGGGCAGGAGGAAGGTGCGTTCCCGCCCGCCGGGCAGTGACTGTGCACGGTGCAGCCTCGGGCCGGGGTGACCAGGCTGGGGGAAGCCTGAGCTCCATTCCAGCTCCACCCCAAACAGGACAGAACAAAGCAGAAGTAGCTCTGCCGCCTGGCGGCACCTTGGAACGCACCCCGGGCCCGGTCCGCACCTGCGTCTCCTCGTCCCCGGCGCCGGGCTAGCTTGCAGGCCCCGCGTCCTCAGGCTCCCCGCCTGCGGAAGGGGGGGGCACACCCCTCCCCCCTGCACCGCCCCCCCCCCCGCCCCTGCAACCGCTGCCGCCCCTCACCGCGCCCTCCCGCCCGCAGATGCCGCTGCTGAGCTGCCGCCACCTGCTGGGCCTCTGCCCGCAGCGCCTGGCGCACCTGCTGCTCTGCGCCATGGCCGAGGACTTCTAGCAGGAGTGGGGAGCCAAGGCCGACACAGGTGAGGGCGTGACTGGCGGTGTAGGGGCGTCTGCCCCCAGGATCCTGGTCCCTGCCCCTGCCTGCCAGGGGTTGTGCTGAAAAACGGGTACTTTTTTGTTGTTTCCTGGGTGTCAGTTGAAGGAGAGGGAGTGAGTGGTGTGATCCTTATCTTTCTGCGACTAATTTTACCTTTCATTTAAATGGGCCCTTTACAAGTAATTTATTTGTTTTTAAATGAGCAAATGATCTGTACTGATACTTCTCAAAAGCAGAGATACAAATGGCCAATAAAAATACAAAAACCAGTGTCCAGTATTTTAACCATCAGGAAAATGGTAGCAAAAGCTTCACTGAGGGCCGCCCACCCGGCCCCGCCCACCGCCAGCCACGCCCTCACCCGTGGGACCTCCACTCCCTCATCCTACCAGAGGAAGCCAGCGGCCGAGGCGCTGAGCAGCAGGTGCGCCAGTTTGACCCATTTTCTTGTCAGTGGCGCAATTCCATTATTCTATATGGGTAACGCTCCCTTGCGGATACAAGGACCGCACTTTCTCTACACACCCACCTGTACGTAGGCCCACTGTGTACCTGGTGCAGGTGGTAGTGCCGCAATGAACAGAGTGTACAGGGATTTCTTTTGTGTTTTAAGTTCATTTCCTTTGGCTCATATGTTAGTTCTGTGTTTCAGAATTTTGTGAACTTTTATATCGCTTCCTATATCGGCCGGCTGTACCGAATTACATTCCCACCTACAGTCTATACTGGTTCTTTTTTCCAAAAAATCCTCACCCGCACTGTTTTCATAGTAGACATTCCACCTACAGTGAAGTGCAACCCCAGTGAAATTTTTGGAGCCATTTTCCTGATGTTGTTAAAATATTGAACACTGTTTTTGTGTTTTTATTAGCCATTTGTATCTTTGCTTTTGAGAAGTATCTGTACAGATCATTTGCTCATTTAAAAACAAATAAATTACTTGTAAAGTACTTTCATTTAAATGGGCACATTGTCACCATGAATCATTACTTGTTTAATATTGCTTTCTTCAAAGCTGATTGTTAGCCTATCTCTTAATAATCTATTCAAATTAGTTCTGACTCTGCACAACATTTTATAGTTTCAACCTGCACTTTGGGACATGAATTTCCTATCTTGCCACTGACACGGTAAATCAAAGACATTTTCCATTTGTCTAAGAACACCTTTCCCAAAAATCAAGACATTGCCCATCTAGAACTCTACTAAGTGGTGTGAACTGGGGATTTCACTTCCAAAAGTGCAGGTTGAAATTACATAAAGTAGTACAGAGGCAGAACAGAGAAAAGAATGTGAATGGTTTTTGTCTCTGGCTTTATTCCGAAGTTGTTACTGAGTTTGACCTCTGAAGTGGCCAACAGTGAGTAATACACAGGCCCAGTATCTAGTCTTCCTCTTCCTCACTCATGTGTTCTGGTCTCTCATTTGCACACATGCATACTTGTACCCACACATATACACACTACTTAGCTACCTATGAATCTATATGTGTATCTATAAGAAGATTTTTCCACTTTTTACTTACTCAGCTCCCAATTTATGCCTATACATTTTCATAATTCTCTTCATGCTTTCACTATTCAACTTGGTGTGTTTTCACATGTGTCACAGCATGTCCTCATAAGCAGTATTTCTCCTGGGTTGTTCACAAAAACTGTGTCAAACTCATCAACTGGAATCACCAGGTAATTTACATTTGGTCCTTGTTCCTCTCTCACCTCAGGACTGCTGAAATAAAAGATTACCATCATCATTTCCTCCACTGTATTGTTTCTCGAATGTGCTGTCAGTATTTATATCTCAAAGGTGCTGCCACGAAGTCTTGCCATCCCCCTTGTGGAAGTCTCCAGGATCCTGGGGCTCCCACCTGTCTTGGTCCATGCTGATGTGGTGCTGACAAACTGGACTAGAAAAGACCCAGAAGGGTAAGCGGGAGAGATAGGCCGAGCCCTGGTTCATGTCCAACATTGAAACCAGCAAGGATGAGCTGAGCATTTCAGTTCTACTCTTGTGGGAGGGACAGGCTTGCTCAGCTACTTTAGAACTGAGGATGTCCATGTAGATCTCCTTATGGCTCCAAAGAAAGGATGCACTTGAAAATAAGCTCTAAGTTCCACAAGTTGCCTCTCAACCCATGCATCAATCAGGACCCTGACCCATTTATTTTATTTTTTAAAATTGTTCTTTCTTTATTTGTTTATTTTTGCTTGCTTTGCATCACACACAGATTTCTCAAACTTCTATTTTATTTTTACTATTATTATTTTGGGCTAGCCAGATAGCTCAGCAAATGAAAGTGCCTGCTTAGGCAGATGCAGAGTCAGATATTTGATCCCCGTTTGCCATGCTGGCCCCACCCCAAGTGCACACTGAGAGGGCGATTGAGACTGGGCTTGAAGGCACATGCCTGTAATCCCAATGCTTGGGCAGCTGAAAACAGGAGAATCACAAATCCAATCTGTGTAGTTAGACCTTGTAGACCATGTACTAAATACACACACATGAACACACACACACACACACACATACACACACACACACACACACATACACACACACAATTAATTTATGTGGTACAGGGTTTCACTACACAGCACAGACTCATAGTGATCTAGCACAGCATGCCCAGGGTTCTGAGGCCAGCACAGGATGCAGTACCTACCAGAGATCAAACTTTTGTCCTTGTACTTGCCAGGAAAACATTTAGACCACTGAGCTATCTCCCAAGCCCCACAACCTGACTTTTCAACTCCTGAAAAGTAAAAGTGTCTTTTTCCTTTCCATTCAAATTCTTTTTTCCCTAACATATCCTCTGCCCTAGTCAACTGAAGATGAGGGTTTCAGCAAGTGATCATTAGAGATCATAAGTGAATGATTAAGGGTATATTAAGAGGAAGTGCTTCAGAAAATTCAGTATCAGATGGTTTCTCTTACATTGGAAACCTGAAATATAAACAAAGAGTAACACAGGGAAGAGGGAGTAGCAAACAAAAACAGAGACTGAGTAGAGGTGTGGCAGGGGTGAGTTGGGGGAGGAAGCAGGCATGGAGGGAGACTAAGGATTGAAAAGAAAAGATACGATGTGTGCATATACCAGTTCCTCAAAGTGACTACCACCTTCTTGTATCACAAACATATATGAATTAGAAAACAGCAGAGTCATTCCACAGACATTTGCGACAAGGTTACTGAGTGTCTCACAAATGCCACTCTAGTCGCTTCCTTGAAGGACACACTCTGTGAAGCCCAGCTACGCTTCGAGGAGCCACACCCACAGGAGAGGCTGAAATATAGGTGCTGGGATCATCAGTCATTGCTAGCCAACCAGCAACACAGGTACCAGGGATAGGGGTGACAAAGCCTTCCAGTGATAACAGCTCAGCTCTCCTGGAGCAGACACAGACATTCCTGCCTTGCCTCATCCAGAAAAATGCCAAAAAAAAAAAAAAAAAAAAAAAAAAAAAAAAAAAAAAAAAAAAAAAAAAAAACAGAAGGGAAAAAAGTGAAAGAAAAGGATTTTGTGCTTTAGGTGTGGTGCAAGGAGAATTTGCCTAACAGTATCATCCGTTATACTTAGTCTTTCTACAACAGTAGTTCCAGGAACAAAGACATTTATTTATAGAAGAAATAGCATGAGATTTTAACAAGCAAGAAATCTACTACCCAAAATGGGTGGGAAAGGTCAAGGCAACCAAGTGTATCCCATGCTTAGATGCACTAGATAGGTAGCTATCATGTGTGTGATGGATTAAAACAGGTAAGGAGTAGTCAAACAGGTAAGTTGGGAATGAGGGAGAACTTCTTCAGCATAACAGCTATAGGCAGCCATGGGGTTGCAGCAGAAAGTGACAGGAAGTGACAGTGAAGAATGAAATATTCAGTGGATGTTCTAGCTCTAGGACTTTAGGAATTATATACGTCTCAGAAAAGGGGAGATTTGGCCATCTCATCTCTCACAGTACCTTTGAGCTCTGGATGTTATATTTTCTATAATTATCAATTGTGCTGTTTACTCAATTATTCTTTGATAATAAAACTGGTAACCACTGAAAGGTATTGAATTCTGTAATGTGCAGAATTTGGGTGGGATGAAATAATAAATATGTGAATGATTTATTTCCATCAATATGTGGGGAATTAAATCAGCTACATTTGAAATTTATGAGAAAGAGAAGAAAAAGCAACTGGATTGGGATAGGAAAATTGAGAATATGGTAAGAGAAAGCTGTGGTCTTATGAAGTGAGAGCGCAGGGCTGGATTAATTAATTCTAGGGAACAGACACAGCCAGGAAGCCCCAGTTGATCCTGGTAATAACTTGTAGTCTTTTATAGGCTAGTTGGAGCTTGCTACTATGAAGGAATGAAATATGTAAGAATAAAGTACACCCGAAGTAGTTATATACCTAGAAGTGCATGGAAAATTTCAAAGAACAGTATAAACAAACAGTGTAAATAATAACAAGTTTTCCTTCTACTTTGGAGACAGGACCTTATTACATAGTCCAGGCTGTGTTCAAACTTGTGATCATCCTGACTCATTCTGCCAGGTTCTGGGATTATAGGTGTTCTTTAGAATTTCAGAAAAATGTTATCAGTATAGGTTTTAAAAAATGGGTGAGCAGAGCAGGACTAAGGCAACTGTTTATAAATCAGTAAGAAGAGGATGATGAAAACGAGACTTTTGGCAATCACAAAAGTATACAAGGAATAAAATAGTTTATCAAGGTCACTATACAGAGCCCTTCCCAGTTCTCCTTTCAGTTTGGGAGATTTATATCTGTAATCCCAAAGGGGAGTTACTACAATTATAGCAAGTTAATCATAATCTACCTCTTCCAGTGCAACCCATAGCATACACAGAGATACAATCACATATTCAAGATGGAGGACAGCCCATGGGACCCTGAGTTCAACTAAGGTGGTGGCCAACCTGAATAAAGGCCCTACTCGAGGCCAAATCCAATTTTATTAATTCATGATGAAGGGAGTAGCTTGGGCATAAGTGATTGTGAGAGTGGGGGAAAATACATGAGTGCTGTGAGCTGGGCTAGGTAGGTGGTCTGAAGTCGCCTCTGCAGTGTGCGGAGGGAAGGATGCACAGAAGCTGTAGTCTGTCTCACACAATGTAAGGTAGTATCTAATGCTCTAGGGTTGATGCTTCAGCTCTGATGTGTAGTCTTTTATGCCCTGGGAAGTCATAGCCTCTTATCTCAAGTCCCAATCGAAGCCAACATGTTTTTTGGCAGCTCTGGGTATGGGATTGCACAACCCTGTGGCCTTGCTTCACATATACACACCCACACTTTGGCTGGACTGATTTATATTGCTTAAAGCCGATTGAAGGGATAAGGAAAAGTCTCTGCCAGTTCTGGACATATTCATACATAGATATAGGGCCAGGTTTAGTCAAAATGGAGATAATTGCTCTTTCAAGGACAGTTATTCAGGTAGTCCTCCACAATGACCACAGGCCAGTTATACTGGGGCCAATAGATGAGGTGGGACTAAGCTCACACTTTGTCACCCAGTGGCTCGTGTTTGTGTTCCCCCTTGTGACACTCCCAGAGTGTGTGAATGAAGGCCTCTGTGTGTGTGTGCTTCCCGTGAGCATGCATGTGACCTATGTAGAAAGTGTGTCTGGTGCAGACATTGAATTGTCTTCCTTTTTCTTTTTCTCCTTGTGATGAATAATGAACTTGACTAGACCTCTGGAAATCAGGTAAGTTGCCGGAAATCTTTGAATCACTTTAGCAATCATATTAATTATGCAAATTTATAATAGACTAAATTTATAACAGACTAAAAGAGAAAGCATACCAACTGACACATGTAGAAGAATAACAACTATACAAGAATGTATGAAAAAAGGCAAAAAGAAATATGCCAAACATGAAAATTCTATCAAGTTGGAAACCACTGGCTCTGCCTTATCAGTAAGGGAATGAAACATCCTATTGTGTTTTCTAATCTGTACATCATAAAATAAGCAAAATGCAATACAAAGAAACAAACAAAACTTCACTAAGTATTGAGACCCTAAGGTCCCATGGCCCTAACTTCACTGTGATTTCTCTGAAAGGCCCTATTGCAGGTACGGTTATCCCTAGAGAGGAATCCCTTTCAACTGCCCATTATGACCTCGATGGGGCTATGACTTCACTGTCCATGGAGCCCAAGGCTACCTCCAAGCCCCTATCCCCTCCATTATCCAGTCTGGGCTCCATAAAAGGACACCAGGAGACGGGGGAGGGGAGAAGAAGCTGTGGCTGCCCAGGGCACTCTAGCTCTGATGCAACAATGACATTCTAGGCTTTTGTTTTGTTCTATTTTGGTTTGTTTCTCATATTCCTCATGTTTAAAATGTTACAGTGAAAAGTAATGCATGAAGTTAGCTTCGTAGGTTTTGTGCCCTGAATATAGCTGTGATGCCTGAGTATTTTAAAGAGTTGCAGGTGTTCTGCAACAGTTTCTGTAAGGTTTCTCAGCTCATCCTTTATGATGAAGCATGTAAATGTCAAGTTAAAAGGAGCACTGGCCTGGCTGCAGGACTACTCTATTCCCCATCTGGTTCTGGGCCTACCCAGCTGGGTTGCCCTGGGCAAAGTGTTTTGCATCTATGGGAGGCAGTTTCACAGCTTCCAAAAGGGAAGTCTTATCTGCTTCCTGCCATCACCATCACCAGGGGCTCTGGGGCTCTGGCTATGGAACTGAAGGAAGTGATTCTGAGGAATCAGCTGCCCCTTTCACTAGGCTCTGTTTCAGCAGACTTCTCCTGAGGTTATGGTCTAGATGCATGGTGGCCAGCCTTTTAGTGAGGAGTGCCCAAAATGCAGCTCCAAACCCACTTAGCACACAGAACCACACTGCAATGGAACCTGAATATTGAGGTTTTAGTTGAGAAAACAAAACACAACATTATCGTGGGAAGCTTGGCTGCTGAAGTGATATATGCAAATGTAGATAGAGAGGACTCTGCATGCCCACTGCAGCACTTGCATTGCATTCACCACAGATGGTCGAGGACCATCAGGGCCATGCTGGCCTTTGTGAGTCACAGGTCAGGAGAATTTAGGCATAACCTTACCTGCACCCTTCCTTCCCCTAGTGTTGCTGATGGTGCACATGCCCCGAGGCTGTCTGGGAGGGAGCCCTCACTCCACTGTAGTTATCTGACTCAGTGAGGACTATATGGACAGACTGACCCCACCCACCTGACTGTGACCCTCTCCTTTCAAGTAACTTGGAGACCAATGTGTCCCTTTCTGGGGGAGAAAGCCTGCATGGCTTCATGCTGGTGACAGTTCTGATGGAGAAAGTGGCAGTGCCTGGGATTAAGGTATATCCTTACTTCTTGGTACTTTGTTTTCCTTTTAAGTGGGAAGTCAATCCAAGTTCTCCTTCCTGACTAATCCTTCCCCTGGAAGCAGATGGATGCATTCGCCAATGGCTTTGCCTTAGGAGTGGTAAGTCAGGGTGCATGAGACAAACTGGATCTAGTGCAGGAAAATGAACTAATGTAGGGAAATGGAGACAAAAGTTCAGCACTTCACAGAATGACAGCTAGAACTTCATTGGGACTGAGAGGTCAGACAAAGACTGCCCAGAGAAATGACAGCTAAGAGAACACCTGAATGAAGTGCAGGAAGGAGAATAAGTGACAGGGAAGTGGGAGATGGAAGACAGATAGAGAAAACCACCATGGACAGGCTCAGAAGAAAATAAAATGGAAAGCACCATTAAGACACCCCAGCCCTGGGGGTTGTGGCCTTTGGTATTTTGAAGCATCCATCAGATACCAGGCAGCCCAGATATAAGACAAAAGAGTGGAGCAGCCTGTGCTCAGTTAGAACACCGAGGCTTCACCTAAACGTAAGGCACTGCCTGTGCTCAGTGCCTTCTGGGTGAACTGCTAAGATCAGTATGGCACCTTGTTCAGACCCTGATTGAAACAGGGCTGGGGTGTAGCTCAGGGGTAGCACGCATCCTTAGCTGATCAACCCCCATCACCCCACTCCACTCAAAAGTGAACCACATGGTCTCTCTTCCATATGTCCAAACCCCTGGAAGGCACAGAATAAAATATCAACCTTTTCAGTGCAGGTCAGTGGAACGGGGATCTTTGGAATCTGATTTTACATTAGAGTTGGACTATGCAGTTGTCCTGGCTGGGATGCAAAATTAGAAACATAACGTGATAAATCCAGTAATAGCAGCTGAATAGGAAGTAGTAGTGAATGGAAAGAGCCAGAGAAACCTAACCAGCGCTATCCTGGAGCTGCACTGTGGAGACCCTGGCCCTCAGGGGGCTGCCACCCTGGGCCCAGCCTCCCTGAACTGAGGATAATGGCTCTGTTCCCAAGCCTGGCTCAGGCCATCAGCGCCATCCTACAGTCCAATGGGGACACCCTGCTCAAGGCCCTGCAGTGCCTGAGGCTCTCAATCAGAGATATCACCAGAACCCTGGGACAAATGCATGGTGGGTTACTGGGGAAGGTCCGCTGGGTGCAGAAGGGCTCGGCTCGGAGCCTTTTTGCCTAAGTGGGCAACGATGCGCCTGGCCACATGATGGCAGTAGTGCACTACCTTTGTTTTGAGGTAAACTGTTCATGCCGTTAGATGCTCTCAGTCTTTGGAAATTTTGTCTCTCTGTGTTTGCTGTGATTACGATAGTTTCTGTCTTCGGAGAAGACATAATCTTCGGCGTGTTGAAGCCTTGCTAAAGTTGGGAGGAGGGTCCAGGCCAACCCTGTCTTACTGGTCCTGAGAGTTCCACACAGGGCCAGCTGGAGGGAGTCCCTCTTCCCAATCTGCAGTGTCCCTGTATCTGTTTTCTCACTGTTGGTTTCTGACAAGACTGGCTTTAGCTTTAGACTCTCTATGGCTCAGCAGACAAGTTCTTGTAAATGTGGTCAGTTAAATGGTCACCTATTCTAGTTACTACAGTCAGTGTCCAGTAGCTGGCAGGGTCCTCAATTTCCTCTATCTGAGAAGTCTGAAATACATGCCAGGGTTTTAAGGAAGTATTGGATAACGTATGAGACACATTAGCAAGGGAAGGGCATGTCTCCTATCCTTTTCCTGAATACTGCCCCAACGAAAGAGAGATTTTGAGAAAGGGGACATTCACAGGAAGCAGGAGAAGAGAGAGGGGCTAGGGAAGAGATGGTACAGAGCTTTGTGTGTTGAGAGAATGAATTTATTGGATATCTCAGACTATGTACTGGAAGAAATCTGCCCTAAGTTTTCTTCTAACAATTTGGTATAAGTGCTCAATTAGACTTTCTAGAGAATAAATTGGGGCTAAACAGAAGTGTGAAATTTTGTTGACTTTTTATTTTGATTTGTTCACACAATTTTGTCAAAGAAACTTTCACTTTTTCCTCATGAGCTTATGTTTAAATTCAACTGAAAATGGTTATAATTGCAATTATCTGTTAAATTCCATAAAAATCATGCTAGCATTTCTGAAGTGTGTCTTCAGTCATGCATTAGCTACATGTGGTAATGTGAATATATGTGTATCATTTGGGCCACCATCCTGAACCTGATTTTCATCTAAGTCTAACTTTAATATGTTTTTGTATTGATTCTGAAAATGTATACTCATGTACACCCATAAAGCTAATTTTCAAATCACTGAAGATTTTTGTAAAACTTCTATAGAATACTGCTTAGAAATATAGGAATTTAAATTACAGAAAAGCTATCTAACACTACCCTGCTTATCATACTTTTATGTGATTAAACTTCATTTTGATTTGATTACATATCTTCAATCTTTTCTTTTCCTCATTCTTCTGCTTGAAAGACCAATTCCACTAGGATTTCCACTTGTGAGCTAGTAATGATCTCTGTCTCCAAAAAATTGCCTCATTTAATACCGACATAAGAAATGCTTTTGCTGACAACTATATTTTTTAGATATTGACTATATCAACATGACAGTCTTGGGCTTCCATTGTAACTGCTGAGGCATTAGCTCTTCATCTTTTCCTCTGATTATTTATAGGAATTTTTCCGTGTCTATGTGACCTTCGTGGTGATTTCTGTTCTCTTCTTAATATTTCTTTCTGTTAATGAGGCTGGTACATTTATAATTCCTAGCTTTATGATGCAGTAATAGAGTCGAGATAATCTGACTTCCCTTGGTGGGATAGTAGAGAACATTCATATGGTATGAAAACACATTAGTCATTCTATATGTGTGCATTGTTAGCATGGACTGAAAATAAAGATTTTTATGAGTTTTTCCTTGTTTAAAAGCCATAAGCAAAACTTACATGTTTATTAAAAGCTTTAAAGTCAAGTGTGGTATACAAACCTGTAATCCCAGACTCAGGAGGCTGAGGTAGGAGGATCCTCAGGAGTTTGAGGCCAGCTTGCGCTATCGAGGGAGACCCTATCTAAAACAAAGCAAAACAAAACCAAAACAAAAAGTTTTCCTTATTCTTTCTAATAAAATAATAAAAATATTTATGACATAGAAAGCTTGATAAGATGTGTATAAATAATACCAGGTGGGCATTATCTTTTTCTTGAGATTTGCCCGAGTTTAAAGGAGAGAGACACTTAACCAATATACTCTGTTCTTTGCTGGGCAACAGCAACACCTGGTGTGCACAGGTGTAGGTGTGGCTTTGTGAGTGGGAACTTCAGTCCCTGACTCCACTCAGTGAGGAGGTCAAGCAGGAAACTCAGACACTCTGTGTTGCAATCCTCCCTGTTCCCTACAGAATGATCTTCCTACCCCTGGAAGCACCCTTCATAACCGCAGTGTGTGAGGTGAAACCAAAAGCGAAAGTCTGATGACTCGGCAGTACCACGTCGTTGGAGGGAGGAGCCACACCAGTGTCCTGTGGACAGGGCTCGAATCAAGCTCCCACACCACCCTTCCTAGTGTGCTTGGAATAAATGGGGTGGGGGAGACAAAAAGATCACTGGGCCCCTATCAGTTCTGAGCTAAAAGCCGCATAGCCACCACTTTGTTCAAAATAAATGGAAGATATGAGCTGAAAGTATAGAATAACAGTAAAGCTGATACCTTCCTACCCAGTTTCGAATGAAAAGATTGGACCATTATCATATACTTTGAAAATTTCTTTTGTTTCCTTTCAACTTTGCTCCTCCAAAATATATTTTCTATTTACCACCAATTCGATTATCATTACTTTTTCTTTTATTGTTGTATGTCTTCACTGTTTAAGAAAAGATCCCTTAAAAGTACATTATTTAGTTTTATATGCTTTTAACTTTATAAGAAAGAAATTAGAATGTATATTTTCTCTTGT
>PVKN010027349.1:0-13540 GCA_004027915.1 Capromys pilorides | reverse complement strand
TTGGATTTGGGGAGGAAGATGCAGCTGTTCATTGCCAATCCTTCTAAATATAATTGGAAAAAATTGTGAGAACTTTAGTCACAGTATTCTATTCTTAGTTGCTGAATTTATAAGTCAAGTTTTGTTACTCCTTTCTTCTGATGAGAGGCCTAGCTATTTTGTGTTTCATTTTTCATAACATCCACATGCAGTTTGTTGTTCTGCATGTGAAAGTTTGTGAGACAGGAACAAAAGAATCAAGAAGTGTATTTCAAAATTATACCTACTAGGACCAGTGAGATAGCTCAGCAGACTAAGTGCCTGCTTAGGCAAGCAGAAGGACCAAGATTTTATCCCCAGCACTACATGCCATGCCAGCCCCATCCTCAAGGCACACTAAGCCCACCACCAAGAGTGGGTACGGTGGTGCACGCCTGTAATCCCAATGCTGGGGAGGCTTAAAACAGGAGTGTCACTATGAGTTTGGTCTGTGTAGTGAAACCCTGTACAAAATACATTAAAAAACACACACACACACACAAAACAAAACTATACCTACTGATACTGCTAGACTTGTCCATTTGTATAGATAGAAGAACTTAGGAAGTAATTTGATTAATAGAAATAAATTTAGAGTTTATATAACAACTACAGTATTTAAAAACTATCTGAATGGGGGGATACCAATGAGGTACCTGTGCCTCACTTTGTCGTCTGTTAAACAGGCACAATTCCCATTCTACATACCTTCCAATAATGAATACAAGGCTCAGAAGAGGTGATATATAAATGCAGAATACAGAGATGACTGCCAAGTTTAAGTAAATTGGACTTAAACTGGTCACTGGCTTCCTGATTTATTTCTTCTACTTTGAGCCTTTGAATTGCTTCACACGAGAATGAAATGTAGTGGTTGCATCATCTGCCTTTCTCGTCTTACTTTATCCACTTTATCCTGCCATGCGTCATTGTTGCAATGTTTCAAAATAGTAGCCCTATGTATACGGTGATCTGTCCGACAGACATAGGCCTCTTCCCTAAGATACAGTCAATCCAGTTCTCTAACAACTCTCTAACTCAGCCCTGCATCTATGGGTCCTGTGATTCAGAAAACATCCCCCTTGTTCTTTTATGCTTTTTTATTCATTCTGCCACTCTTGGTATGAGATTATTTTCTCTTTCATCAACCTGTGGATTTTATATTGTTTTGCCAATCTATGCTGCACCACCAGACTATTTCTTATTCACCCATCAAGATACTAGTTCTTCTGGAAAGTCATTCTCAACCCTTCAGTTCCTGATATTTCTCTTCTCGCAGCATTGGTCCAGTTGTATCATAAGATCTGGTAATCCTGTCCAGCCTGTCACTATGGGGATGCTAAGGTCATGTCCAGCTTGTCTACCACTCTAGTCCCCACACCTAACCACCACCTGCCATCTAGAAGATTCACAGTATTCAGCTGCAAAACAATTGGGTGAATATCATGTTCCTGGCCCTTTGAATAGTTCACTGCTCTTGCTTTCTGGCAGTCTCCCCTAATTTCATTTCTTCCAAGTTCAACTATAATTCATTTTATGACAGCCTTTTTTTCCAGTTGGCAAACTATAAGAGGCTAAAACTTATGCAACACACAATGAAAGACAAGGTCATATTTTATCATCTTTGCCTATTGTGGTAACCAGATCAGACGTTTTCCCTCAAGGGAGAAGAATGCCAGGTAACTTATAGTTATCATGTCGAATATTGGATTATGCATTGCAGTAGACAAAGAGAGAAAGGTGCAACATACATCTGAGAACCTATGCCTAGGGAGCTTATAATCTTATGAGAGGCTTATGGTTTTCATATTAAAGAAATGAATCATTAAAAACATTCAATTTTTGGCTTTATAAATTTATCATAAACAGGGTTGGAGTGGTAGGTATTTGCTGAATCTCCAATGTGTTGTGTTCTCAAAGCCATGTGATTATTTATTCAATGTTTAGGTATTTGATTTATAAAGGGACTGAAGAAGAACACAAACTTTTCCTGATGGGAAGATGACTTGATAACCTAAGATAAAAATAAATGCTTCCAAGATGATGCTGTCTATGCCTTGCATGAAGTTATGTCCAGGAGATTGATTTTTCCCTTTGGGTGGAATATTTCCTTATCTGTAACATCATCCCCTAGAAGAGAGAATGATTCCATGGTGAGCAGTGTGACTTAGTGTTCTGAGTTTTCCAGATCTAAAGTTAGACTCGGGGTGACATCCTTAATGGAGCACTTTAATCAGTGAAAAGTGAAACTGTTGGCTTCTCCAGAATGCCTGGCTTGTATGTGCAGTGGCCACCTCTCTTACAGAAAAAGCTGTCTCCTACCAAACCTATCTGTCTCTTACTTAGAAACTGGCAGCGAAACCTCCAAGTGGATGTGCTGGAGTAGGCAGCGCAGCAATAGTAGCCCAAATCATATCTGCAGGGTAGGTGCAAGCAAACTATGTCACGCGGTACAACCCATCCTTCTTCTTTTGCAAATTTGGCTAAGTGTGGTACTATGAGCAGCAATGGCCATCATTTAAATTCATCTTGGAAGCAAGTTTGACCCTGATGTCACCCTGATGGTGGCAATGAAAGCCTTTTGCACCCTCTCTCTAGGAAAATGTGGGCTGGTGAAAGAAGATGGACTGGGAAAGTCTGCTTAAAATGGAGACCTCCTCTATATCCAAACAGGAAAGAATCTTTACTGGATAATTTAAAATATGTCTGTCTGTTCCTTCCCTTATGAGAGCACTATTTGTCAATGCTTATTGGCATGGTTTAATTTTCTCCTTGTTTATCTGTCCTTCTGTCTGTGCAGCTATATTTGTGCTGTGGTAGGCAGCTCTAGCTGCTGCTCAGAGACAGAGAGAGATGGCAATGGTGATCATGGGGTGGTATCTGATCGCAGCGTCCATTTCCTGACTTTTATAGTATAGTATAGTAATGAAAGGGACTCCCGGGGGTGGGGATAAAAGAAAGGTACACATGAATTCCTCCTTGTTTTCGTTTTTTTAAAGCTTCCTTAGGACTATCATTATTTGAAAATAAAAACATTAAAATTATAGTAGCTATGAGATTAGGCTCATCGATGTATATTTAATTGTTCCAAATTTTATCACTCCTTTGGCATAACAGTAGATAACTTGCTTCACCTCTTAGAAGCTCTCACTTATAAAATGAAGAGAATGCTTGTACCCACATCACGGAGCTGACAGTGGTGGCATGAGTTTTGTTCTGCCATTTAAGGAATCAGCAGACATATGGTGATAATCTTTCTAACCTATTACCGTTATGGCCAAAACTGTTATTAGTGACAACAACATTATTAACATTATTTACCCACCTGGGCACTTGATTTTAGGAAGAATGGCAGGAATAAGATCCTACATCATTTTGGAAATTTCCAGCTTTACCTAGGAGCCATTGAACATTTGCCAGAATATCAAGCACATTCCTTCTTGCAATGTTTTTTTTTTTTTTTTTCCTCCATAACCCTTATAAATATCAGCCCCAGTCATGGCACACCAAAGAGTCAGTCAGAGATAACAGAAAGGAGCTTGACCCTGGGGACATCTTATATTTGAGTCTGAGTCAGTCACTTACTAGCTCAAAGCTTTAGCCCTCTGCATCTGTGAGGTGGGCATGTTGAAGAAGTTTATTAGTAAAGGGTCTGTGCAGGTGAAGTTAGGTGATGAATAGGAAGGGAACGATGTTGTCTGACACTAGAAAGCGCAGTCAGAGAAGCCTTGTCCTCAGTAGCAGCTGCACTTAGGGCTGTTCCTTGTGTTCAGAACAGGCACTACACAGGCACAGGTAGCTAAGCACACACAGACAGGTGAACTATGTGCTGCATGACTTCACAAGGAGAAACCCTGCAAGACAAAGTTGAGACAGTGCAGTGGGGATGCCCTTTTACAACAGTGCAGAGCAAGAGTTGATGGTTTTGACATTGTTCTCAGTGTCCTGAACAACTGAGTAAGAAGCAAACAGAGTCTCGATGTGAGTGACAAATGTGTTCAGGGTTCAGTTTTTAATGTACACATCTAGATTGCTTTTGTGTGCATGTGTGGGTATAAATGTGTGCATGTGTACATGGAGGGGGTGTCTGTCTGTGTGCCAATCAGATCCTGAGAAGTTTGTGATGAGAGTGTTAGAAACTAATAAGAAAACAAACAGAGTGGGCCCCTGTGGTGAGAAAGTTTACAATGAAGCCCAGAAAGATATTAAAGTATGTCCATGGCTCAAATTTGAATTGGCACATACACACTTTTAATGACAAGACAGGATCCCTTGAGCTCCTGGAAAAGAAGACCAAGGCTAGAAGACTTGTTCTCTAAAGTGCCCGCTGCTTATACCAGACACTGCTAACTTTTGCAGAGACAAAGGCATTTCTTTTTGATAGTACCCCTCCAAAGTGACTCTATCTAGGTTCTGGACTTGTACAAAGTGTTCTCCTTGATTATCACTAATGATTTGAGCAAAATCACCTCTCCACTGCCCTCTGTAACTTCACCTAGAAAATCAAGCTGGAGCATTCTGCCAGCAGACACCCCAAAAAGTCTGCCACCCATGCCCATGTGGCAAGATTGTGTTCTGTGGCTGGCTAGTGTTTGTCAGCCGTTCAAAGTGGCTTCGGTCTTCTCTGAGCTTCCTTTTCAAGGTCAGGAAATGAAACAATGAATTGCTTTCCCTGGACTCTGTGTCTAGGACGTTGTTGTCTGCCATTTGTTGTGAATTATGGCTCAGGGCAGTTTCAGAGCTCTTTGCACAGGAGCAGCTTTCCCACAAGCTAGCACAGTTAGGAGCTGAGTTTTTGGTGCATCTGCATCAAGTCATATTGGAATCAATATTCAACTCTTTAAGAATGTAGAATGCAGGTGAGTGTAGTGATGCACACCTGCAACCCTGCAGTCTGAGAGACTGAGGCAGGATGATCACAAGTCTGAGCCAAGCCTGAGCAACTTACCAAGAACCTGTCTCAAAATTTTTTAAAAAATATATATAATAATTAAGGAAAAAAACATAAAAGGTTTGAGGATGTATAAATATCCTGGGTTCAATCACCAGTGCTAGTAAACTAAAACAAATAAAGCAACAACAACAAAGAATTTAGATGTTCTACACATTCAGGTGTTAGTTTTACACTGATATGCACAAACAAGTAGTAGACCTCCTTTGAAAAAGAAGATAACGTTATCATCCATGTTGAGTTGTTGCTAAATGAGCTCCTGTAGGAAATGCTTTCTGACATTTGTACCCTCACTGCTTAGAACAATAGCTCGCATGCTTTTAGTTTCCTTGTAATCACTAGGATGAAACAAGCGAAAGGTGGAAAGGGTTATTTTAGTTCACAATGTGTTTAAGTTTGATTCTAATAACTGGTTCCAAGGTAGGGCAGCATGGCACAGGGGTAAGGAAGAGAAGAGTCAGTCCATGCATGGTATGGTAGTCAGGAGGGAGAGAGGACTTCTTCTTTCCCTCTTTATTCCATTTAGGCTATAAGCCAATCGGATGAGCTACTCATACCCATCTTCCCTCTTCAGTAACCATATCACCTGTACCCAGAATGACACTGAGTGCAACAGTGGTCTAAGATGTCATCACACACAGGGTGCAGTCCATCTCCAAAACCCGACCTATGAGTGCATCAGGCTTTTGGAGGACACATACACACTGTAGAAGCCATCCAGGTACACAGCTTATACTCGGGATAATCTTTCTTAACATTGTTGCCACCACCATCATTGCCACCATCCCACTATCATCATCTTCATCTTTGTCTTCATCACTACTACCACTTCCATCTCTACCTCAGCGTGGATTCAGGACAACAATTTTCCCTTAAGATTAATGAGGCTATAATTCTATTCTTCCACTTTTTCATTTTTTAGTTCCTATATATTAAGAAATATTTACCCCTTGTTTAGCACTTGTACCTTCTTTTTTGTAGAAGGGGCCACAATGTCTGTCCCACAAGAGTTGTAAAGATTACAGTTTTTAACATAGCAGAAGGGCAAGCCCAACACTCTTCATGTCCTCTGTTCTACAAATGCAAACTTTTGCTGGACTGGAAGGGACCAAGTTCATCCCCTGATAATACAGGTGTGTTTAAGGATTATGTAATAACATACATTCCTAGGGGGTTTCTCGATAAAGATTGTTTTTTGTCTTTTTGACACAGGGTCTCACTATGAAGTTCAGGCTGGCCTTGAGCTCACTTTTGTAGCCCAGGGTGGTCTTGAACTCACACCAATCCTCTTGCCCAAGCCTCTCAAATCCTGGGTTTATAGGCACACACAACCACACCCATCTCTCACTAAAAATTCGTAAGAATCTCTGGCAAGAAAAATATGCACCACTGTTTATATTTTATGAATAAAGAAACTAGGACACATGGTAGTTGGGTGACTTGCTAATAGTTCCATCATGATGTTTTTGACTTGTCCATATTTGACTCTGATACCAGGTCATAATGTTAAAAAAAAAAAAAGTTAGGTGGTTAAAAATATATCCTAGAAATTACTTACTCTATTATTATTTATTTATGTTTCTTTTTATTTATCTTTAAATAACAATCCATAATAGATTATACATTACAAACCAATTTATTGACACAACAGTTTCATAAGATAGCATTATTATTTTTTTTCCTATATGGGATAGTTGATTTCTCTTAAAGAATCTTTGTCTGATGACCTGCGCAGATTTTACAACTCAAGGGTGCCACATGTGCAGGCTGAAGAACATGCTGAGATTCTGGAGTAGTATGCAGGCCTTAGGCAGAGACATGGCACTCCAACTAACTGGTAGTAAAGAGCCAGTGTCCTGGATGAAGGAATAGCATCCTTTTGCAAAGCTGGTTCTGTTCCTCTTCTCTACTTAGAAGAATTCATTTGTTTCATTATTTCTGTGTAGTTTTGTCATCATTCAACTAGAGCTCTTCACAAGGTAGTTTGTCTGTTATGTCCTTGTTCACCCTTTCCCAGATTGAAAAGCAAAAGTCTGGCTCTGTAGTTGTTGTGAGAGCAGGGGTCTGGATTCTTGAATGCAGCACTGTCTCCACATGCTGAGCTAGCCTGGCAAGGAAAGACCTGGGTTCTCTATTTTCAGTGCTTCCAAAGGAAGCTGCCATTGATCTTTATGGAACCCAATTAGCTGCAGGCTCTAACCTTAACTACCTGGTATCACTGGAGTTATTTCCTGGGGATGGCTGGAGATGAAGTAGTGCAGATGAAACCCTACAGATATTGTTTATCCAGATTTCTCTTCCAACGTAAAAAACTGGGAATTTCAAAACTAAAAAAATAATCAAGTAAATCACCCAGGGGCTTCCTGAGCTAAGTCCTGCAAGACAGACCAAGTTGAAGCTTGGCTTCTTCTTCCAGGCAGTCTTGGCACTTGTCTCCTCCTCTCTGGTATGATTTAATTACACATTTAATCATCTCAGAAACCCCATCCAGTCCCTGCATGCAGTCTAGCAAGGTCTCTTTTCCTAGCAGAGCATCTCCTGGATAAGCAGCTATCCCCAGAAAGGGCCTGAGACCTGAGAAACCCCTCCGTCAATGAGCAAGTGAGGCACGTACAAATAGAGACTGAAATTGTTTTGATGTTTCCCTCTGCTTGTTGTTTCAACAATAAAGGAAAAACAACATATTTATAGCTTCATAGAAAAAGGCTGCTTTTGGCTTGGTGCTGGATTTCACTAGGAAGCATTTTCCTTTGTAGGGGTTTTATCTGTTTTTTCATTGGGAGAGGAGGAAAAGCAATGAACTAGGAAGAGATAAAGGTTCATGGAAAGAACACGGCAAGATCCCTATTTGTTTTCTTCATCATCTTCATCATCACTAGTCATGTGTGGATTCTTTTATCAAGTCCTTGCTCCCTCTCTTGACTCTAAGTTGTGCAGGGCAAAGATGATTTTGGATTTCCCATGCTGTCTCATCAAAAAGAACTAATACATCTGCTTGTTTAGTGCATACTGTGACTCAGACTCTGAGTGTGTGCTCTTTGTTGTCATCAGCTATTTAATCTGATCCTCATGATAATGCAATGAATTTGCTCATCACTTTCTTCATGAACAGAACCAAAAGCTAGAGCCCAAACTCTGGCAACTGCTCTCTAGGACCACCCAGCCAGTCTACCAAGGAGCTGGACTTCAAAAAGCTTCCATGAAACTCAGTGACAGTATTTGAAGACCGATTTATAATTAACCACACAGCATCATTCAAAAACTCTTTCTCATATCGCAGTATTTGTTTATGAATTTACCTGTGGCCATCTCTTTATCTCTGTACTTTCTTCTCTACCCTCTTTCTTCCCTTGCTACCTCCACATATCCCTGTCTTCTCTTAACAAAAAAATAAATAAATAAAATAGCAGCAAAAGGGTTTTATACCAAAAGTATAAAATCCCCCCATGGATTTTATAACTTTTCATAACAGTTATTTAGTTCAGTAATGAAAAATTCTAGCACCAGGAGATGCATAGGATAGCATTTCTGATGTTTTTACAATAGCTATGAATGTAGCCGAGTGCTGTGTGTGTGTGTGTGTGTATGTGTGTATGTGTGTGTGTGTGTGTGTGTTCTTGTATGCTTGCGCGCGCGCCTGTTTTGCCTCCTCTAAATAATCATCTGCTCAGTGGAGCTCTCTGAAACCGAGAGCAGCAGCCAGAGGAGGAGCGAGCCGTGATTGATGGGCCAGGGCTCCCTCGCAGAAGGTCCCATCTGGGGTTGCTTTCCGGAGCAGTCAGATGTGGAGCCGGAGGTCAGCCAGGCGGCCCCAGCTCTCCTGCCTCCAACACCCGGATCATCCGCACATGGCCCAGCGCGCACACCCTCGCTCCTAATCGAGGCTTGGTCTGGGCAGATGCTCTGTGGTGTGGGACTAGAACAGCTGCTGAGCTTATGGAGGAGAGAGCGTGCAGGATGGTGCCGCAGGTAATTTTTTTTTTCCCTCTCTCTATTTAATTTTTCACTGGATGTGGTGATTTGAAAGAGGCGAAGTCTTCCCTCGCGCTGAGTCTGTGCCTTCCAGAATACGGAGTTTGTCTCTTTGAATCCTGCCCGAGGAAAGGAGAGGAGTTTCAGGGTGGGAGTGGGAGGGCTTCTGCTGGAGGAGGGCAGCGGCAGGTTAATGGTGTCACGTTGCCTTTTTCTTCTTTGTTTCAGTGCCCCTGGGGGCATGACGCCTTTTAGCACAAGAAGCTTTCTCGGAATTGTGTGATTTTTGGCCAGAGAAGTAGATCAGACCAGGCTCCCAAACTAAAGTCAACCAAACTGTCAGCAAGACTGAAAGCTGCAGGCAACCCCGGAACGGATAGCTTCCGCGGGCGCGTCGTTGGAGGAGGGGCTGGCTCTGCGGGAGTCCCTGGTTTCCTTGGCGGCGTGGACAGATACGATCAGTGGGGCTTATTAGATTTTGACAATCCCAGGACATTTCTTCTTTCTAAAGGTTGTGTTTGGTCCAGGAGAGGGGATAAATGCATTGCAGCGACAGAAAGGAGGAAGGGCGCTCAAGAAGTTTCGCTATTAAAGCTGGGGAAATACACAAGCACGCGTACACGCAGGCATGCAGGCAGAAAAAGGCTTCGTTCTTTTCAAGCCCACCTGGTAGCTATGAAAATAGGCGCGTTTTCGCCTCTGTGAGAGCCAGGCAGCTCCACCGAAGACAGCCGAGCATTCTGTGCTCTGTCACAGAAAGAATATTTCTCAGCTGAAATGCAGTTTGCATTAGATTTTTAAGCGAACATATTTTGCAGTCTGAGTAACTGCCACCTTTTGTTCTCTTATTAGTTTTCTAAAACTTGTTAAACCACTCTGGGCAGTGAATCAGATACCCAGACAGTGTGAGGAAATAAAACCGGCTGCACCAACTCAGTCTGCTGAGCCTACTTCAGAGACAAAATTGAGGGCACAGAAGTACCTTGGCCAACGAGGTGCGCTGGGCACCCAAGGCAGTGGCTTTATTTTTTTAATAGGTAAACACAGTAGGCTAAATACAGACATTGCAGTGTTTGACTTGAAGTAGGGACAATATTCTGGCTATTTTATATTCATTATATCATTTAAATTGCAATGACTTTTTTTTTTCTTTGTATAATCAGAGTTTGTTGCGTTATAGTAAACCTTTGGTTTTCGGTAACCAAAGGGAGGCCATCCACCCCGGGTGCTGGGTAGCAGCAGAATTTACCTCCTTGTGCTGTTTTTGAGTTGGTCTAATTGACTAAGAGGTTGGCACATTACGACAAGGAAGTTTGTCCTCCATTTATCCTCATAGACTTCTTTATTTCAAGCTTCTAAGCATTTGGGGAGTGAATGATACTAGATATTAATGCCTTAGATCCTTGCCCCCTACACTATCCCTTCTGTGCATTTAACAACTATCTAAAATAGTGCTGGCACTAACACTGGGTGCTAAGTTTTGCAGAAGCTCTTACAGCAGGGCTTGGTGATGTGGGGGACACTTGTGAAATAAGATTATACTCCCTGTAGAGGGTGAACACCCACCAGCACCCTGACTCTGCAAACATCTGAACCTCTCCATCATTCCATTTACTTAGGGCGTGGGGAGGGGATGTTGACATTGGAGCAGAAGAAATCAAGGAATTCTGCAACTGAGGGACTGTCTAGCCAGAATGCTCCCCAGTAATTTTGCCTGTCACTGCTACCTACAAGAAGTTGTCTTTAGTTTTCAACCAGCAGCCTGTTCTCATGGGCAGGATTTGCTAAGAGGCAGAGTGCAAAAGGTGTCCTTAATGTTGATGTATTTTTCCAGGAAATACATTTCAGCCAAGCTAAGAATCCAAGAACATCACTAAGAAGGGAAGAAACAGATCTTTCACCTTCATTTGAAGGTGAAAAATAATTCCACAGAAAGTACAGTGATCTTAATTAAATATTAGCTGTAATTAATCTAAAGTGCAAATGTTGGGAATATTAATTAGGGTCTCTCAGGAAAGGCTGTTGGTGTTAATAAGTAGCTGTAGGGGGTCCCACCAACATCTGCTTGAGAACTCTAGGTACAGGATAAACTCCTGAGCCTCGCATATCAGAATGCTACCTGAAGGACTCTGAAGCCAGGCCTCAAACTTGAGATGGATGGTTCAGAGATTTTCCAAACGACTATCCCACCCTGGCCAAGGATGAGTTAGCCTCCTTCTCTGGAAGAGTGAATTGCTGGCATCTTTGCACTAAATCTCAGTGTGCCTGACTTCTGCACAAGAAGTGCCACACCATGTGTGATAGAAAGGAATTTGGAAACTAGCCCTTCTACCATGTGGTTTTGCCTAGTGACAGTGCCTAGGACCTGACTAAAGATGGATGTTGGTTCCCATTCTCATTCCCTAAGATCGACTGTGGCTGGCTCCTGGTGTTATTATTTCCTGGTCCTGGGCTGAACCATCTTTGATTGCCAAGTTAAGTGGGATTGGAAGTAGAATGCACACCAACTAGGGTCTCTGGACCTTGGTGTTGTTATCACATAGGACTCATGGATGACCCTTGTGGGAGAGACTCTCCTGCATGGTAGGACACACCTGCCCCCTCCCTACTGCAAGCTAGGAGCACCTCTTCTCCAATTGTGGGGGAAAAAAAAGCTTTGTTGTAATTTCCTAATATCCTCTGGAAAGTAGACAACCCTGTTTAAGAAGCACAACTAGCTGGGTATGGCAGCACACACATGTAATCTCTGTGTACTAGGAAGCTGAGATCAGGATTAGAAGTTTCTGGTCTGGACCCCGGGCAACACAGCAACCTAGTGAGACCCTGTCTAAAACTAACAATTCTAAAAGGAATAGGAGTGTACTACAGGATGGCCCTACATTCCTGACAAAAGTAAACAAATAAACACCCTACTTGGTACTAATGTAAAGTAATAAACACAATATACAGCATCCACCATGCCTCCTCAGCTGGTTTTTGAACAGCAACAAGGAGGGGCTGCCTTTCCAAGGGAGTGTAGAATCCTGAGGGTGTAGTGGGCTTCGTCGTTGGCCCACTGTCGCTGAGTGGGTGTGTACCTGTGCACCTGTGACGACAAGCCAGACATGTGGTGACGGAAAAACAATTCCAGCTCACTCTTGTACATTCTTAAACATTGCTGATACCTTTCAGCCAAGCTAAGAATCCAGGAACATCACTAAGGAGGGAAGAAGGAGGTCTCTCAGTCTCTCCCCGATTGAAATCACTAGGTAACTTATACCCACTTCTTGTCCCTCCTGCTTTCCTGTCAGCTTCAAGGCCTACCAGAGGTGCCACAATGGCTGCTTAACTGGCAACCCCTTGTCTAACAGTATTTTGCCATAGTCATTAGCAAACTTTTCTGCATAGATCCAGAGAGCAACAGCTTAGGCTCTGTGGGCTATGTATTCTCTGTCACAACTGTTCAACTCTGTCACTGTGGCATAAAAGTAGACATAGAGACTGTAGCAACACACAGGTATGGTTGTATCCCAATAAAACCTCATGTACAAAAACAAGCAGTGGGCCAGCTTTACCAAGTCCTCTTCCCTTTTCCCATCTTCAACTGCGAGAGCTCAGGGTTCATTTTCCCAGGGTGCATTTATGTACAAACCTTTTTGCTTTTGCTTTTGCAGCTAGCCTACTCCTGAAACTTGGAGATAGAGCAGGGACAGCAGCCCAGTGTCCTGTCCCCCAGGAGCTCACGGATGAGGAAGGGCACAGTAGCTGTGCTTGGGACCATGGGAGAAGTGGCCACAGCTGTGTCGGAGCTTGTGGTAAAGGCAGTGGGCCTGGGATCCAGATATTAAGAGAGACTAACTAGCTGGAGCACAGAGTTCTGGATTTGGAACCCGGGAAAGAAGAGCTACCAGGCAAGGCTGTCGGCAGGCTTTCCGAGCAGAGGGCCACGCCGAGCATGGAGGTGTGCTGTTGGCAGGAAGGGTCTCTTCCTCTGCTGCACTAGCAGCGGCTTCAGGAGGTCCCAGGTGGATCTTTTTCCTATGCAGCACCTGCAACCCTGCAGGAGCCCTTCCCCTTGCACAGGTGCTGAGGAGGTCCTTCCACTCTAGATTTTGACGCAGTGACTAAAGGCCACCGCAAGGCCAGGGAGGTAGACTCTTTTGATGGACAGCATACTGTTTTGTGATAGTGTTTAGCAGCAGCCATGTTTAGGACCATGCGGTCCTAGGTATCCTGGTGCAAGTATTATCTCCAAAAGAGGAGGGTCACCTCGACCTTCATATCACCAGTGTGTCGTTCCATGCTTTCCCCGGGTGCGCAAACCTGGAGTTTTTACAAATCTATTTTTCCATTTAGAGTGAAACTATCCAGAGATTGCAGAGCCCAAAATTCACCTAGACGAAGCCAGCTCTTGCCCAGAAAATTTCCTCTGAAAGGTTTTCAAGAGCCCCAAGTTTCGGGGTTTCTAGTCATCCACAGAGAAGTGATTTCTATGCAGAAGAGCATACTCCTTGAATAGCCTTGGGATGGAAAAATATTGTAATTTAGTTATGCAACTGCAGGAGATTTTTTTAATTAGTCAAAATCCTGTGGCTTGTAGGTAACAAAAAATTAGTTTAA
>PVKN010027348.1:0-13579 GCA_004027915.1 Capromys pilorides | reverse complement strand
GATCTCTTTCTTCAGAGTACTATAATTTTGGCTGTATAGATCTTTTGCTTCCTTTGTGAGATTGTTTCCTAAATATTCAATTTTTGGAGTTGTTATGCTGTGAGACATGGTTTTCATAAATTCTCTCTTGGTGTGTTTATTGATTGTGTACAGAAATGCTATTGACGTTTGAGTGTTGACTTTGTATCCTGCTGCATTACTGAGTTGGTTATTAAATCTACAAATCTGCTAATGGAGTTTTTGGCGTCTTCTAAGTAATGTGTCACGTCATCCGCAAATAATGGTAGTTTCACTTATTGCTTTCTAATCATTCTTCCTTTTATTTCTTTCTTTCTCTTCTCTAAATGTTCTGGCTAACATTTCCAGAACTATATTGAACAGGAATGGTGACTGTGGGTATCTTTGTCTCCTTCCTGATTTTAGAGAAAGGGCTGTCAATTTTTGGTCATTAAGTATAAAGTCTGTTGGTTTGTTGTAGATGGCTTTTGTCAAGTTGAGGTAAGGACCATCTATTATGACTTTTCTGTAGTTTTTCTTTTTAATCATGAATGCATGTTGAACTTTGTCAAAAACTGTTTCCACATCTATTGAGCTGATCTGGTGATTTTTCTCTTTGGCTCTGTTAATATGGTGTATTTCATTTTTGGTTTTGTGTATATTAACAATCCTTGCATTCCCGGGATGAATCCCCACTTGGGATTTGTTGAATTCTGTTTGCTAGTATTTTATTGAGGATTTTTGCATCTATGTTCATTAAGGAGATAGGCCTGTGGTTCTCTTTTCCACTTGAGTCCTTCTCTAGTTTTGGAATCAGACTCTTAATTCCTTCCCCTTAATGAGTTTGGGACAATTGCTTCTGTTTCAGTTTCTTTGAAGATTTTGAGAAGAGTTGGCATTAGGACTTCCCTAAATTTCTTGAAGAATTCAGCTGCAAATCAAATAGGATCTGGGCTTTCTTAATTGACAGATTTGTCATTGCAGTTTAAATTTCATTGGCTGATATTGGGTTTGTTAGAATTTTTATATCTTCTTGATTTAGCTTTGATAGCCCATATATATCTAGGATTCTGTCCATTTCTTCTGCATTTTCCATCCTGTGGGAGTAAAGACTTTTGGAAATAAGAATTGATAAATGTCCCAATTACTCTTCACTCTTTGCTGGGACAAATACCCTATATCCAGAATTAAAGAAGGAAAGATTTATTTAGCTCATAAACCTCATAGTGGAGGTTTCAGTCCATACTAGACTGTCTCCAAGGCAGAATGAGATATGGGAGAGAGCAATTGTTCATGGCAGCAGCAGAGAACAAATGATACAGAGAGAAAAGCAGCAGCTGTGTCTTCTAGCAAGCCTTTCTCCCCTTCTTACATTGTAATACAAATTATGCACCCCAGGTCCACGGTGTAGCACTCACACCTGCAATCCCGGCATTGGATCAAGAATCAGTCACAAACTCCAGATGCCACCCCTTGACTATATAAGGCTTTGGGGGAACAAATAGACACAAACCATAACAATAATATTTTGAATTTCTATTGAGTATGTAATGATTTCACCCTTTGCATCCCTCATTGCATGAATTTGAACTTTTTCGTTCCTTTTTTAAATGAGGTTGTCTAGGAGTTTATCAATTTTATTTATTATTTGAAAGAACTCACTCTTCCACTCATTAATTCTTTGTATTGTTTTCTTCATGCTCATTACATTTACTTCTGCTCTGATATTCATAATTTCCTGTCTTCTTTGGGATTTCTTTCTTTTTTAGTGACAACCGAGAGACTTTTATTTTTATTTTATCAATTTTAATAAGAAAGAAATAACAATGAGGCAGTTTCAAAACACGTTAGTAGGACAGCCACAATAAATACTACAATGCATATTGGTGTCTTCATAGTAGCTATACAGAGTACAAGATGCAGACATGATAACTTTTTGAAACATTATTAGTACAAAACTTGCTCTTCTTTACCCAGGAATTTGAGGTGCAGCATAAGATTGTGTATTTGGGCTTTTCTGTTTTCCTGATGTGAGAATTTATCACACTCAATTTCTTTTTTAAGACAGCTTTCATTGCATCCTATGGGTGGTGTCATCCCACAGTTGTACCTGCATTTTCATTAGATTGCAAATATTTTAATTTCATCCATGAACCACTGATCATTCAGAAGGACATTGTTTTCTTTCCATGTTTTATGGAGTTTGTGCTGTTTATTTCATCAATAATTTCCAGTTTCATTGCAATATGATAAGATAATATGCATGGGGTAATTTCAATTCCTTCACATTTTCTTAAGCATGTATTTTCTGCTGTCTCATGATCTATTTTGGGGACTGTCCATGTGCAGCTGATAAAAATGTCTATCCTGATGCTGTTGGGTGGGACACCCTGTGTAAGTACACTAAGTCCATTCCTTCACAAGTTTGGTTTAGTTCTATTACTCTTTTGCCCATTTTTCCCTGGCTGATCTATCTCTGTGTCAATCTGGTGTTAGAGTACCCAGTATGACTCTATTGTTTCTCATTAGATTTTTATGTCTGTTAAAATTTGTCTTATATAGTTGTGTGCTTCTACTTTCGGTGCATACATACTTATATGTGGTATCTCTTTCTCTGGCAGTTTCCCCTAACAAGTATGTAGTTATCTTCATCTCTTTCAATCATACTTGGTTTATCAGCAACCAGAATAGCTGCCTCTGCTTTTTTCTTGGTTCCTGTCACATGGAGTATTGTTTTCCATGCTTTGACATTCACTCTATCAATTTCTTTTTGAATTAAATGTGTTTCTTGTAGGTAGCATATTGTTGGATTTTGTTTCTTTATCTACTTTTCCAGTCTACAAAAGGATTGGCTAATTGAGGCTATATGCACTGATATGTATAACTGATATGCATTTGCTTATCTTTGTCTTGTTGGTCTCTTGCTTTACGATCCTTATTTTTCCCTTTTGCTTAATTTCTTGCTCTGCTTATTAGATCTCTTCTGTTGTTGTTGAAGTTGTGCATCTTTATCACTTTCTAAAATGTCTGTCAGCACTGTTTGTAGGATTGATTTGTTGTCATGAATTTCTTCTGCTGTTTTTTTGTCATGGAAGCATCTAATCTTTCCATTAAATTTGATAGATAGTTTTTCAGGGTGCATCAATCTGGGTTGAAACTTGTTTTCTTTCAGGACCTCAAAGTTTTTACACCAAGCTCTTCTTGATTTGATGGTCTGTATTGAGAAACCTGCTATGATTCTGATGGGCTTTCCATTGTAGGTGTCTGTTTCTTCTCTCTAACACCTTTTAATATTCTGACTTTTTTGTCAGTTTCAGGGATCTTAATTAGTATGTGTTCGGGTGATAACTTGTTTTGACCATGGCTAGCTGTAGTTCCATATGTTTCAGCTACAGCATATCAGAGAGTCTTTTACCATGCTTCAGAAACTTTCTGCAAACACTTTTTTATGACTTCTGTTTATCTGCAGCTGTTTGATTGATACCTATTAGTCTTACACTATTTTTCTTTGCATCATCTTGTAGCTGTTGTATTCTTTTCCTGGTTTCTAATTATTTTTAAGAGATTTTCCTTTTGTGTTCATTGGCTGCAATGTTATCTTCAAGGACTGTAATTCTATGTTGTTTCATTCATGTGGTTTCGCCAACTTTCAGTGGAATTTTTCATGTCCTGGACATCTCTATGAATCTATTTCATGCATTCTAATTCTTTCTTGTATTGTTCGTTTGATGTTTCCTTCATCTTCCTATTTTATTGTCTGTGTCTTCCTTAGATATATCTAACAATGCATGATTGTTGTTATTTTGTTCTTTACCTGAGAGATTACTTCCTATCTGATTTCCTGCATACACTGATGGAGTGGTCTCTTCATTACAATTGCTGTCATCTCAGAAATTTCAGCTGTGTACCTTATAAGTTCTTCTGAGACCTTATTGCCTGGACTTGTTTTGTGTAGGCCAGAGGTCTGAGATTACCTTTTGTTTCTTCCTTTTGTCATTTTTTGCAGTAATGATAGATGGGAAGGTTGCAGGTAAACAGATTCTCTGGAGATTTGGAGGGCAAGCTAGGCTCACCAAACTCCAGCTGTATGGGGCTCAATGTGGTTCCTACCTCTTTAAGCAGAGGGAGAAAGCCGCAAATCAAGAAGGATCTGATGATAATGACTGCATCCCACGGTTGTACAAGGCTCTCCTGATGGTGGATTTGCCCAGACAGTGCTCTTCAAGGCTCCTTCAGGTTGCTGTGATATTCCTGTCTCCACTGTGGTCTTCAGGGTGAGGAGGGGAGGCTGGAATCAGCAAACTCCAGTGGGAAGGCTAGGGGAAGGGATATGGGCTGGCCTACCGGGTATCTGCACCAGTCTTCTGGGGAATGGAGGGGTGGCATGAATCAACGGACTCCTGTTTCAAGTCTGGGGTGTGGAGCTAGGGTTGTCAAATCTCCCCAGAAGTCTTCAGAGTGAGGTCTGTGGACTGGAACGAGCAATTCTGCTGGGAAGGCTGGAGATGTCAGAAATGTTTTTAACAACGTTGGAAAGGTTCATGAGAGCATGAGAAAGGTTTAGAAAGCCTTAATTATAATAAAATAAATATAACATCACTACTCCAGTGATTTTCCCTTACTGTGGTGGTGTCTCAAAAATAACCTCTGAGATAAATGAGGGACAACTGTATAACCTATGTTCAGACACACACATGTGCACACACACACAGAACCACTAGAGAAAGGAAACAAAAGGGAAATATTTTCTTGTGCCAGCTGTTTTGTAGTGAGCAAACAGAGGAAATAACATGTGTGTTTCTCCAAGGAAAGGGAAAATACGAGTAAAGTGTATATAATGAACATGAGTTTTCAACAAAAGCTAACAACACAGATACAGGTAATAATGAGAGTGGAGCCCAGGAATACTATTCTAAGTGCAAGGTGGCATAATTGATGTCTACATATTCTAGGCTTCTAGTTCATTACATAGTGCAAAACAAAATAGCATCAAAAGAAGATTTAGCGTTTGTGAAGTCTTGTGGGTGGGAGAAGCTTTTTGCCAGGAAGATGCTTCATCCAGGCTAACCACAGGGGATCGTGGTAGTGGCAACCTCAGTATGTACTGCACCAGGTTTCTAGAGCTCTATAGTAACATGTATTATTTGTAACTGGTGCACTACTTAGAAGTGAAAAAACAAGAAAGAACAACAAAGGATACAAACATACATGGGAATATTCAAAATTCTCAGCTTAGTCCAACATACAGCTTAATTGCTTTTTCCTCAGAAAAACAGGGTGGAGAGATGCAGATGCCCCTATGGGAAACTTCCCCAGAGAACTCTGTTGTTGTGTCCCACCTGGTCCCTTGTGTACTCTCTTAAGTCCAATGAGCAGCCACTTGACTTTGTAACAAGATTAGACTGCCTGGAGGGACCCTGGTCATCATTGGCTCATCTCAGTGTTTATATTCATTAGTGTGCCCAGGGTTTCTTCTGAACTAAAGATTCCTTGAGAACCTCCAACCATGCTAAAGAAAATATCCCAGATAAAAATTTCATTCATGGTCCTCAAAGAAGGAACCCATTACTCAACTATTTTGTGTGACTGCTTTTACTTAAAATTTACAAACTCACCTCTGTGAATGATGTGGAAGGAAACTTACCTCACAAGTAAGTAGGAAGGGAAGGGCAGGGTGATGGCCTGAGTGCTCATGAGTGTTTTCCTTATTGTTCTTTGCTGGCTTTGAGACTTCTGAGCTTTTTGATTGTTATCTTCAAGAAATTTGCTCTAAAGCTGCTAATACATTAGTGACTGGAAGAATATCTGATTTCAGATACACTGTTCAGAAGACTCTGGACCAAAGAGCAAGGTAAGTTTCCACAGCCAACCTACGGTTTAGTGAAATCTGTAGTCTGTGAAAAATCACTAGTAACTCAACCTCTATGCGTTATTGGAGGACAGAGGTAGAGGCTTCGAACAATTTTTAAAAATGCCTCAAAGCTGTATTACAGATACTAAAATTCCATCATTAGAGACTAATGTACCAATGGAACATGCTCTCGCTGTTCACTAAAATGAGCAGCAAAAATCACTATACGTGAGGATCTGATTGATCACAAAGGTGATTTGATGTTTTCATGTTGGCTGTTCTCTAATAGAAGATAAACAACACATAACTGGAGCAAAATGGCTCTCACTTTTATTAAAAATGTGCCTACATGAACCAGCAGGATCTGTTTCATTTTAATGCTTCCCCTAAACTCCATAGTCTCATCGTTAGTATCATTGGTAAGTCTATCCTAGCACACAATGATATAGCTAACAGCAAGGGCTTTTGACCAGGAGGAAATGGTGCTCACATAATGCATTTGGAATCTCCTTACTCTGCCTGGAACTGTCCAGCAGTGCTTAGCTCTGCCCCTAACCAACTGCACTCATCATGCAAGAAATGCAGCACTCATCCTTTTAATTTTATTAATTTTAATGAGCAAGAAATGACAATGAGACAGTTTCAAAACAGGTTAGCAGGACAGTTAGAATAACTAATACATTGCATATTGTTGTCTTCATACCAGTTGTTCAGTGTATAAGATGCAGACATGATATCTTTTCCAAACACTATTAGTACAAATCTTTCTTCCCATTGAACTAAGAGAAAGTAGCTGTATATATATTGCAATAATCCATACTGGTAGTGCATTGTCAGCATAACTGGAAATGTTGGAAGCTGTTGACTTGAGCCTTTTACAGCTCAGCATATTAGTATGCCTTTACTTTTTAAACCTCATGGTTAGACTTTCTGCTGGATGGTTAAGACAAAGTTAAAGCAAGACCTACATAGCAAAAAATGTAACTTTTGCATCGGTAAAGGTCAGTCAAAAAACATTAGGACATCCCCCACAAATTTACAGCACTCATCTTTGCACATGTGCAGATACACATGGACGTGTGATTGCAGCCACCTCTCATGGAGCGTGGCAGAGCGAAGGACTAAGGCTGGCTGGGTGCTAGGTCCTTGTGGGCGAGCTTGGCAGGTGAAGATGTGAGAGGAATATGGAAAACCCAAAGGCAGAAGTTGGCAGGACATGAATACACACAAGAAGGCCCACAGCTCCAATAACAGTATTTATAGGTACTGCTGCTGCATTAGAAAGGACTCAGATAGAACTCTTCCTCTCAGATTTTTCAAGGAAAAAGCCTTAGGATCTCAAAGCAACACATAAACTATGACCTTGAAAGGTCATAGTTGTGATTCAGCCACAACGGGCCAGTTGTGGCAAGGACTCTTCAATTCAAGCTGAGATGCAGGTCTCAAGCCAGATGTTAGCAAAATAGCAGCTCCCATGAAAGGCACAGGGCTGCCGTTCAGCTGGGGAGAGCATGGTGTGGGTCACTGGAGGGCACATAACATCGCGGTGACTCTGAGGCCCAGAGGAAGCGACTGGTAGAGTGAGGTTTCATGACCAAGGCTCCTGTGCACTGGAAGCCCAGCTGCCGCCTCTCCCCTCTCTCAGGCTACATCCAGGCCATCCATGCATCCCTGCATTCACAGAGCAGCTGTGGCCATCCAGCTTTGGCACACACAGCCCATGACTATATTAAAAACTAAATTATTTAATTCAACCCTCACAAGAATACATTGAGATAAGGTCACTGCCTCATTAATTTTATCAAAGAAGGAAATCTAGTTCAGGGAGAAGGGATAGCCCTGGAAGGTCTCAGGTCCTCAGGGTGGAGCTGACTTGTGGCTGGACCCAGAGCCTGATTTTCAACTCTGTGTGTGGGGCTGTGACCTGGGCAGAGCACCCTGCTGGTCATCCAACACCGCTGCCCCATTCTTGCCACGTGTGGGACACCTATCACTTAGGTAAGTCACTGGGAAACCCAAACACCAAGTGGGGACCAGCTAGAACAGATTGCATTTATATTTTGGTATAGCACATAGAACTTGTAAGTATTCTGTCCATGAGCCCACTCCCACCATTTAGTGTGCCAACTGATACTTAAGTAGACATTAATATGTTCCTCAGCCTCCTGCACTTCAGCCTAACAGAAAGTAGCAGCTTCTCTTTCTTATGAAGCTGTTGAGACATCAGGGAAGAAACACAGCCTCTTTAACAAATGGCGCTGGAAAAACTGTATCTCTACATACCGAAAACTAAAACTTGATCCACATCTATCACCATGCACTAAACTAAAGTAAAAAAGGATTAAATATCTAAATGTTAAAACAAAAACACTAAAGTAGGAGAAGAGAAAAGAAAGTAGGAGGAAATCTTGAAAACATCAGGATAGGCAAACAGTTCATGGACAAACGCACATAGAACCCTTCAAAGAATCAACAACTGGGAACCAGAACATACGATATGGAAATGTCTGGAGAAGCTGCTGAATACTAGTTAGAGTTAATTCTATCAATTTATTAAGCTGAGAAGAGGTGATGAAGCTATCATGATAGATACTTTATTAATTTTCAAAATCTCAGTCTAAAAATATATGACTTTTTTAAGTGGAGAGTAATTGTCTCATAATCCCCCATTCAATAGTTTGAGGCTCTATAGACGATATGCTAAATTTTGTTATTCAATTCATGTCATGGAAAATCTTGAAATGAATACTAGGCTTTTAGTGGAATAAAAACATTTCAATTTCATGTAGTTTCTTTACATTTCATGCTCTGTTTCATTTTCATCTTTGCCACAGACCATCTCTTGACTCCCAAATAACATTGATGGAGAATAGGACAGAAGTGACAGAGTTCATCCTGCTTGGCCTCACCAGTGCCTCAGATCCTCAAGTCCCTCTCCTTGTAATGCTCTTTCTCATCTACCTTGTCAATATGCTTGGGAACCTGGGGATGATCGTGTTGATTCTCTGGGACCCACGTCTGCACATCCCCATGTACTTCTTCCTTGGGAACCTGTCCCTGGTGGACGTCTGCTACTCCTCAGCTGTCACTCCCACTGTTGTAGCTGGGCTCCTGGTAGGAAACACAGTCATCTCCTACAATGCCTGTGCTGCTCAGATGTTCATTTTTGCAGCCTTTGCCACTGTGGAAAATTTCCTGCTGGCAACCATGGCTTATGACCGCTATGCTGCGGTGTGCAAGCCCTTACATTACACCTCCACCATGACAACAAGTGTGTGTGTATGCCTGACCCTGGGCTGCTACACTGGTGGCTTCCTGAATGCCTCCATTCACATTGTGGATACATTCAGTCTCTCGTTCTGTAAATCCAGAGAGGTCCATCACTTTTTCTGTGATGTTCCGGCAGTCATGCAGCTCTCATGCTCTGACAGATACATCAGTGAGATGGTTCTTATGTATGCATCTAGCCTTGTTGTCTCCTTTGCTCTCCTTGTTATCTTGGTGTCTTATGTGTTCATTTTTGTCACCATCCTGAAGATGCGCTCAGCTGCAGGGTTCCAGAAGGCCCTGTCCACCTGCCTCTCCCACTTCACCTCTGTCTCCATCTTCTTTGGGACTCTCATCTTCATGTACCTGCAGCCCAGCTCCAGCCACTCCATGGACACGGACAAAATTGTGTCTGTGTTCTACACCATGGTGATCCCCATGCTGAACCCCCTGGTCTACAGCCTGAGGAACAAGGAGGTCAAGAGTGCATTCAACGTCTTGGTGGGGAAGGCAAAATATTTCCTAGGAATGTGAGTTTCATGCTGTTGAGTCTTTAATGCCTTAGTTTTATTTTTTTCAATTTTCTGGAGGCAATTAGTGACATTTTATGGTCCACAGTCACGTGAAAGTCCAGGGTAGAAACCTTTCTCCTTCCAATGTTTGTGTTTTAGTAAAGGGAAACACTGTCAGCTATGTTGTGCCTGAAGGAGATCATAGAGGACACCGTGTAAAATGTGTAGGTTCTGTTTGTAAGAATCCTATGGAAGGAGATGAATTTTCAATCCTCCTGGATGGATATCCTATGTTTTTGTCACTATAGACACACACATGAATACAGCTCAAGGACAGACACCTCTAGGGCCCCATTTCAGAGCACTCCAGTGGGAAAAATTGTCTGGACCTAAAAGGAAGGTTGCTAATATTTAAGAAAAATTAGGAAGGTTGCTAATATTTAAGAAAAATAACTTATGTGGTTGAGATTGAAATATAATATTGTGACCACAGTTTACAATTTTGTTTAATAACATCTAAGAATTTTCATTTGATAGTCTGATTGGCTTAATTGTATGTGCCCATACTATTCACATATCAATTAATCATATCTTAAATGAATTAAAATTTTCATCTTGGATGCAGTCACTTTTATAGAGCCTATATTTTCACTTCATACTTTGGGAAGGATAAAATAGCATAGCATAACAAGGGAGGTGAACATTTTATTAGTTTTCTTTACTTTTTATGTATTTGGTAGAAGTCACAATACAAAGCTCACACTATTAGTGATCCTCATGTTTTCAGCTCTCTCAGTGCTGGGATTACAAACATGGGCCACCACGCAAAGACTCAGGTTGCCTGGGTGTGGGACCTGAAATGCATGTGGTGCTGGGGATCAAACCCTGGTTTCTGTGCTTGCCTAAGCAGGTGGTTGTCTGCTAAGCTATCTTGCTGGCTCTTAAGGGAGTGGAATAAAGGCATTTTGATATTTATTATTATGTTACTTTCCGGGGCCAGCCTTCCAAGCATCTTACAGAACACTCACTTCCCTTCCCATGAAGGATTCAGGGTGGTCCCTTCTGTGGAAGACCCACTTGAGGTTTGTTGCCACAATGACACAAAAGGAGAAAAGGGAGGACTGCACTATGTGCCACTATTTTGCTAGAGGTGTTTGGTGCCACTGGATATCCTGATGTTCTTAGCAGTGAGATCAGGGGTAGCTGTGGCTCTGTTAGGGAAGCTCTGCCTTTGTCCCGAAGTGTGGCTTCCTGGCCTCAGAGCAGATCCCTCAGCTGGCTGGCACAGATCCTGCTCCCACCTGGGGCATCCTGTCTAACCTCCTCCACTGGCCTGGGAACCTTCCCCATGTGGGTCCTTCATGGGGACTTGCATGGGACCTTGCTGTGGCCCCAAGCCCCTGGCTGGAGTCCTCGAGGGCATTACTTTGGGTTCCAGGCCTTGGTCAGATTCTTCAGGTCTCTAGTATGTGGAGAAATCAGTTGAATGCTTTTACATTGGATTTTGTGAATGCATATTACAAAATAATCCTACAGATTATGAGTCCTATACTAAATCTATCCCCATAAACCACTGACTGTAACATAAGCTTAAGCAGTTCATGTGCTGAGTCTATGAAACCCATTTAGGTGAGTTCCCATGCATGCATAGACTTACATGTGCACACACTTAGGCTTACTTTAATATGTAATTCTCACATTGATATTAAGCTCAACCTGACTTCATACTAATCTCTCCCACTAAGGCAGCTCAGTCCTTATTTGTAACTTTCCCCTTTGAGATTCAGAAACATGACACTGGACTCTACTTGTAGATTTGTTTTACTAGACTCCTATGTATAGACAAAGCAGTGCAATTATTGTTAGCCAGTGTTTGATAATAAGCAACTTTAGCCATGGAAGTGTTGGATTCGTGCATGCTTTTTTTTTTAGATTGAAATTTCCCAGTCATCACAATCGTGTCTAGAATTGTTTATGTCAACCTCCTATTTCCCTTTAGTGAGCTAAAGTAACCCAACTGTAAAGCCATTCAATTCTGCACCATGATTTTTGAAGAATGTTTTTTGATTTTTTCCATGTGTGATGCTGTCAGTAGGACTGTCATATGTGGGTTTGTCACATTCAGATAAGCTCCTCCTATATCTATTTTCTTTACGGTTGTCTTTTGTTTAATAAATTAAGTGATGTTGGGTTTGTCAAAGACTTTTGCTGTGTTTATTGAGATCATGTGATTTTTGATCTTGTTTTGTTTATATAATGTGTAACTTTTGAATGGTATGTTTTTGCATTGAGGGATTTCATAAATTAACATGAACTTACATGATATAAAAAGAATATGGGCAGAAGTAATAGTAGAAAATTTCCCAAATATGAGGATACAATCAGACATTCAGTTAACTGAAGCATACAGAACTCCAAATAACATCAACCTGACTAAAAACACACCCAGACATATAATAATCAAGATCCAAGAAATCCAGCAGAAGAATAATATACTAAAAGCCATCAGAGCAAAGAAACAGTTTTAAAGGAAAACTGATGAGAATAATGGCAGATTTCTCTTCACAAACCATGAAGTCAAGAAGAGCATGGAGCAGAACACTTTAAGTCCTCAATGAAAACAAATTCCAGCCCAGACTTCTATACCCTGTAAAACTCTCTTTCAACTATGAGGGAGACGTGAAGTACTTCCACAACAAGGAACAACTAAAGAATTTCATGATATCAAAGACGACACTACACAGACTACTAAAAACTATTTTAGAGGGAAACCCAAGGGACCTGATCTCTACAAATGAGACAAGAAAGAACACACTAAATAGGGCAACCAATTAAACAGAGAAAAATGAGTAAACAGTAATAAGTAAAAGGCATGTCAATCATAAGTCAATAAATTTTAATTACAACCATCAATGTAAATGGACTCAATTTTCCAATTGAAAGAAATACACTGGCATAATGGATAAGGAAGCAACATCCAACAATATATTGTACACAGGAAACACACTTAAGTAATAAAGAAACTCATAAACTAAAAGTTAAAGGATGGAAAACAATATACCATGCTCCAGCATCTCAAAAAAAGTAGGGGTAGCAATCCTATTTGCAGACAGTCTAAACTTCAAACTAAGACTGATCAAATGAAATAAAGAAGGCCACTATATACTGGTTAGGGAAAAATTCAAGATGAAGAGGTAACACTCATAGATACATATACACCCAACATGGAGCACCAAGTTATATAAGACAAATCTTAATGGACAGGAAAAAATCTAATATCCAACACCACAAACTTAACAGGAGACCTTAATAGCCCTTTATCCCAAAAAGATAGGTCAAGCAGACAAAAGATTAGCAAACAAGTAGCAGAACTGAACCAGATCTTTTAATAACTGAACTTAGTGGATATGGGCAGAGTGTTCCACCCAACCACTTCTGAATACACATTTTTTCAGCTGTACACAAGAAATTTTCCAAAATTGACCACATATGAGTGCATAGCTCATGCTTAAGTATATGCAAGAAAATAGAAATTATACCATGTATATCATCTGACCACAGTGCAATGAAACCAGAAATAAATGACAAAAGAAACCACAAGAACCCCAGAAATACATGGAAAACAAGCAACACCCTTCTCAGCAACCAGTGGGTTACAGATGAAATTAAACAAGAAATTAACCGATATTTACACTTTACTGAAAATTCAAACACAATCTACTGGAATTTATGGGATGCAAAGAAAGCAGTTCTTAGAGGGAAATTTATAGCCCTGAACTCACACATTAAGAAAACAAAATGGGAACAAATAAATAGTCTCATGCAGCACATAAACTGACTAGAAAAAGAAGAGCAAATGAAATCCAAAGCCCAAAGATGGGAGGAAATTATAAAGATTAGAACAGAAATTAATTCAATTGAGACAAAGAAAACAATACAAAGAATTAATGAA
>PVKN010027347.1:0-13564 GCA_004027915.1 Capromys pilorides | reverse complement strand
AAAAAAATCATTTTATGTACACATACACACCCTATTTTGGAGGTCAGCATACTGAGTAAAAACTAAAGTTCTACTGTTGGGAACACTTAACAGCAAAAAAGACACATCCTCACTTCTGATAAGAATAAGTACAAGGGACTAACTATAGTCACTTTTGGTACCACTACTTCAGATAAAACCAAACAATCCAGTTATACCATGTAAAACCAAAAGACTTTAATAAGTTTTATAGCACTGCAATTACAGGAACATTAACCCAGAACATGCAACAAAAATGATTTTTCTTTTTGGACATGTTTAACATGTGAAGCTTGACATTACAATTAATAGCAACATACTCTACTGAAGAAAACAAATGTGACTTATTTCAACTTTCAGATTAGAAAATGTTCTTTAAATCTCAAATAGCATTTAGAAAGTTTAGTTTTGTCTTTCTAACCTCTAAAAGACAAGTGATTTTTAATGTAATCAGACATAACCATTTCATATTAGAAATAATCACAAGGAATCAACAGGTTTAATTGACCAACTGCTTTCATTTTCATTAATTCTGAGAGGGCTGCTGCAGTAGTGTGGGTTTCAGATGGGGCAACGATGCAATCAGGAGTAAAGAGCCTTGGTCATTAGAGTGGAGGAGGGTACATGCAGCGGCACACAGGGCAGGTGCCTGATTTCTGGAGCCAGATAGACACGCATGGCTTGTGGAAATAATGATGGCATGGTAACTCGGTCGCCACCTCGCCCTTCACATATTCGCTGCAGCAGATTGGACAGCACATCTCCTGGCCCACCGCACCATCATCTTCCGTGACTAGGATCTCAGGAAGAGCATCAATGCTCTCCTTGCTTGCTGGCGGATTGGCCACCTCGACATCCACTGCAAGAGACTCCAAGTGTGCCAGCGCAGTTTCCATCGCCTGGGCCAGACGCTCTTCGAGGGCCATGTAAGTGAGAAACTGAGGATCCACATAAGAGATGGCTTCAGCCACACCTAGCCCATCAGCAAAACCGTCAAAGAGGCTCCAATCCACTTCAAGGTCTTCGCTGACACTGGAGTCATCTTCAAGGTTGTTGTTTCCATCCAGCATGAATATTCCTGGTTGTATTAACTCATGACCAGAATCATTATCTCCCTCACTGCTGCTCTCATTTTCATGGCACTGCAGCCAAGGAATTTCTCCTGCCTGGGACGTCTGTTCCACTTCCTGAATTGATGGCTCTTGAACTTCCTCCAGATAGCTACTACCCTTGCTACCAGCACCTGCACCGTCACTGGCACCGGCACTGGCACCGGCACCAGCACCGGCACCAGCACTGGCTCCAGCAAATTCACTGGCTCCGGCACCAGGGCCAGAGCTGACACTAGCGGCACTCATGCTCATTCTAGCTTGTGGAGGTTCGTACTCTTCCTTTACCAGCAGAGTCTCCCAGCTTTCACCACTGGATGACAGGGGCTGTTCTCGATTTTTGTATTTCCGGCGCAGAGTAGCAATCCACTCTTTATCACTATCAGAGTCTTCATCAAAGTACCTGTAGTTCTCATCGTTGTAGGTCCAGAAGTCAGGATCAATCATGGTGCGACGCCACCTGGGGACCTTCTCTGGCTTCACTTGGTCATTCCTGGCTTCCCTTTTATCTTCAGGGTACTTTGGCTCAGCATAGCCACTGGAGCTCTCACCTCTGCCTCTTCTCATGGGGCCACTGAAGCGACTTTCTTCAGCACTGGCAGTGTCCCTCCACCTGGAAGTACTGTGTGGCATATCGTCATCATCATCAGTATCAAAAAATACTTTTGGCTTCACGAAGTTTGGGCCGGCCACGTTTCGGACTTTAGGCCTTACCACTGGTTCCTCAGCACTCTTCGCAGTGTTTTCCCCACCACCACACACACTCACGGGAGCCCTGTTGGCCCGTGCTCGGAAATTCTGCTCCCGTCTTTCCCTCTCCAAGCTGTCTCCATTGGCGGCCATCTTTCCTTCAACAGGAGACATCTGAGAGGCCATGCTATTTTGCCTCAGGAACTCAGCTCTGGTAGCAGAGCGTCTCACTGCAGGGGACAGGTCGAACTTGTCAAACTCCTCCCTCACATTGTGGTTGAAACTAGCAAACTGGGGAGGCACGCCCACCAGAGACCTTGCCCCTTTTTCCAGATCATATAACTTATCCTCCTTAAACTTGCCAGGTTTCCCTCTCACTGGCAGTCGCTCAACAGGCCCAGCCCCCTCCTCCTCACTATCATCTGCCCCAAAAACATCAACATGTCCATAAGACAATCCTCTTCTGTTTCCTGAAGCCCTGAATTCTCTTGGCAGATACCTGGAATAGTCCTCATTTTCAACATTCAGGCTGGTACCTGAACTTTCACTGTCGTCCCAACTACGACGAGTGGTGGAAAATGGCGACCGGCTCCTCTTGGTGGACTGAGTGGGGGCTGATCTGTGCATTGGGACTTCAGATGTCGTCTTTCTCTGGCTGGCAATCCTTTCCTGCTGGCTCGTGGATGGCCTGAAACTGACATAAGCATGCCTTCTTCCATATCTCCTACCTGTATTAGATTGATACCCTCCTGGTTTGGGCCATACAGGCTTGCTATATTCCTGACCCATGGCTCTGACTTAGGAGGGCTTCCAATACAGCTGGGGCTCCCGCTCCCTGCACAATTTTTTGAGCTGGGAATGTTAAATCACTTCAGAATAAAAGAGCAGGGAGATCTAGTTTCACTTCAGCAGGCAGATAACAGAGGAATAAGGGGCCTTTTAAATTAGTTTCACTTTCTTCTAAGGCCTGGAGTAGCATTCCAGTGACTGACAGGTGTAGACCTGGAACACATTTGCAATGTTGGCAAAATGAGTATAAGACTGAGTTTGCAGGAAGGCCAAACGTGGGAGAGAATGTGACTGACAGGTGGAAGGTGACTAGATACTTGAAATGTGGGTCAAGTATTGTGGAATTGTGCCAATGTTAGGAAGGAAGAAAACAGCCTGCTGTGTTTTTTTTAAGATGGGATATCTATGTTTTTCTAAGGCTCGAGGATTTAGAGAAATGCAAATTAGACGAGCAGAAAATGTAATCACTGTGTGTACGTGTTTTTATGTCTGATCAGGAGAGGGACAGGTGGACAGGGAGCCAGCAGTCCTGCAATGGAGAAATGGCCACATGCCTAGGGGGAAGGGCATGAGTGCTTGAATGGGACCTGCTCTGAATCTAGGTACAAAGATGGCAGGCATGAATGGGGTGGCTTCAGGAGAGGGGTGTGTGTAAGTACGGGAGCTGGAGCAGTTGGAGCTGTATGTAAGGCAGCTACAATTATGGAGGGAATCCTGTGTTATGTGTACATAAGAGGCAAAGAAAGCTATGGTGCCAATGGAGGAGTGTATAAGAGTTGTGTGTGTGTGTGTGTGTGTGTGTGTGTGTGTGTGTTGGTCAAAATGGAAGGCAAAAATGAAAAAAATGTCAGTATTCCCAAATGCAAGAAGGGTAGGGTGGAAGAAGGATGTGTACAGGGGGCAAATGGCACAGGAGTCGGCAATCACAATGTCTGCATATGTGAATACAGCAGGCAGGAAGAGGGCAGTGTCCCAAGATAAGGATTTCTAGTCCTGTGAATGTGCACACCATGGGACTGGCAAAGGAAGGTTACCTATGCACATGGCAGGCAGAGCAGGAGCATATCTGAAAAGGCTATCTAACCTGTGGGGGTGTTGGGATGTCTCCGTGGCCAGCAAGTAAAAGATGTCCTTATGCATGCATGTGGCAGGCAGGGAGCAGGAGGGTGCATTAGGAGGATGTGGGCGTGCACCCGAGTGTCGATGCATACAATAGGACCGAGCATAGAAAAGGAGGGTGGATGGGATCTAGAGGTGCGCCTATGGTAGGGCCTGAGGGCTGGGGGAGGGTCTGAGGCCATGTGTGAGTGTATGTGTATGTTGTGGGGAAAGGCACTGGACGGTGTGTGAGGGTGCGGGCGTGGATGGTTGCGCATGCGTGGGGGAGGGGACCCAGTGGAACCTCCAGGACGTAGGGGCAGGGAGGGGGCTGCCTCGCAAGGTTTCAGTGTGTGCGCGCGCGCGCATGTCGGGTAGAATGGGGGAGGGGTGTAAGAAGAGTCAGGAAAATGTTATCAGCTCAAAGGGCACACATCGTTGTGGCAGAGAAGGGGGCAAAAGAAAGGACGTGTGTGAATATAGTTTCTCCATGAGAATAAATTATTTTTCCTGACAATTCTCCTGAGAAAATTATTTTTACCTACAAATCTTAACCACTAGGCAAAACAGCCGCAAAGTAGGGGGCGGGGTGGGATGCTCCTCAAAGTGGCCCAGGAAGGCGGAAAGAGGCGGGTAGAAGTGGCCCAAGGCCGCGGACCACCAACCACTCCCCCCTCAGATAGCCATTAAATCTATTCTCTTAGGGGCGCTGTGCCGAAGCGTCGGCAAAAGAGGCTGGGCCCCCATTGGCAGACGGAGGACACTGGCCTCACTCTGCAGTCGGGCTCCCCTCTACCCCACCCCTTTCTGAGGGGCGAACCCGGAGAGTCTCCAGATCACGCCGAGGACCCGCGCGCCCGCGCCTGGCCACTTGCCCCGCCGCCAGAGCAGGGGCCAGCCACGGACACTATCGCTCCTTCACTTACCCAGTTGAGACAGCCACACGCTCTTCTGAGGAGCAGAGCTCTGGGACCTCCGACCGCCACAACCGACCGCCAGAGCCGCTGCTCTGGGTCTCGGGCTCCTCCCCCTTCACGCAGAAGAGGGGCAGGCATATACTGCAGCGGCGGAAGTGACTGTAGCGTCACAAACCCCGCCCACTTGATGTGGCGGGGGGGGGGGAAGGGGGGAGGTGGAGGGGCCGGCACTGAGCCCGAGAGCACTATTTCATTTTAAATGATGAAATCGTCAAGGATACAGAAAAGAACAGCAAAAAATGTACTAAACAGCCAATTGTTAACGAATGTTAAATAGCCATATTCCTTTCGATTCTGGTTTATTCTTTAATAAAACAAAATCTGTAAATCCTTTCTCATGAACTCCAATATGAGAATAATTGTGCTACTATTTCACATACTATGTTATATGTTATGTTAGAGTTTGTCTGGGAGTATTTAAAATGTGCATCTATTTAGAGTTACAATAAGCTTAAATTTTTTTAACCTGGTGGTTGAAACTGGTGTGGAATTTGTTACTGTTCCTTGTAAAATCAAGCTTGTTCAAAAGAGCTAGTCATTAACATAGATTTACATTCTAGTAATTGGATCACAATTTTAAAAATCACATAGGTGTACCCTTTGAGTTGATGTGTTCTTTAGAGTCCTCTTTAAATGCAGTTAATGTGAAGCATTTCCATGTTCACAACAGCAGAGAAGGCTTGTTCTTTTTTTGTGTGTGTGGGACCTGGGTGTGAACTCACGACGTTGCACTTGCCAGGCAGGCACTTGTGCCACGGAGCTATCTTCTTGGTCCCTAGTCCCCGCCCCCCCTCCCCCCGCCGAAGTTTTGTTCTTACAGGAAAGACTACAATAGTTAACCGTTTAAGGGTAGCATCAGAACAGAAGTAGACTGCAAATTTCAAACCATTAAAGGAATAATATGTGGAACTAAGAAAAATTCTAATGAAGGACAAAATATGAGCTGGAGGTGCAAAAAGAAAGGATACAAAAAGAAAACAGGGCACAAGAATAAATCCAAATATATTGGGACATGTTAGTGGTTTCCTTTTAAAAAGCAAAGAGGCTGGGGAGATAGCTCAGCAGTATAAGCGTCTGCCTGGCAACTGCAAGTTCCCAAGTTTGATTCTACATACTGCAAAATAAATAAATAAATAAATAAATAAATAAATAAATAAGCAAAATGAAAATAAATAAATAAAAAGCAAAGTCTTATCTTGGGCATTACACTTTAAAAGTTTATCCAAGTTTCACATAAAGCAGAAATAGAAGTGTAAATATATGCTAGTTAAACACTAGCAGAAAAGAAAAGGAAAGATGGAGGTCAAGAAAACAACAAAAAGAGAAAGAAAGGAGGGGAGAGGCTTGTAGCAATGCTAATAAAGAGGTCACAGTAAAAAGCATCAGAGAGAACAAGTTGTTTCATTCTCCAGAAAAGATATGACAATCAGGGAAATTTATGTGCCAAACAATGAGGCTTAAAAGTACACGAAGTAAACACTGTTAGAAACATAAAAAGAGATTAAGAAGCCTGCAACTGGGGCAGAAGATTTAACCCTTAGTTGTATGGTGTACATTGGATCATACAGCAAAATAGTGACACAGACCAAACAATATTATGAATAAACCTGACCTAATGTATATTTATCTTTGTACCGAGAGAATGTGTTTTCTTTTATAAAAACATTTTAAGTATTTCTAACAGCATGGTGTGCATGCCTGTAATCCCAGCACTTGGCAGGCTGAGGCAAGAGGATCACCATGAGTCAGAGGACAGCTAGGACTACACAGTAAATTCAAGGCCGATCTGAACTACGCAATAAGATCCTGTCTCAAAAATCAAAACAAACAACCCCCCCCGCAATTAAAACATTTCAAACATGCAGAAATAAACAGAGTATAAAACCCACGTTGGAATGTGTTTGCCACATAAACTGAGCAAACTTGATTCTCTTCAGATCTTCAGATCCTTCTATTTTTGGAACAAAAAATGACAACTGATGCCATGATCTTATTCACCTTTTTTCCCTCCCTGGTACTAGAGATTGAACCCAGAGCCTTCACACAGCTACACATCCAGCCTGTCCCCATCGTTTTATCATTATTTTATTTTGAGACAGGTTCTGGCTAAGTTACTAATTGCCCAGGCTCAAACTTTCAATCCTTCTGCTTCAGTTCCTGAGGGTGCTGGGATTACAGGCATGCAGCGTCATGCCCAGTTTATCCTATTCACTTTAACTGCTCTCCTGCAAATAAGCCCAATTTGGAAGTTGATGCGTTTCCTTTTTATTCTTGTTTTTCTGTTTTATTTATTTTTTAAATGCATTTGGTTCAGGGTCTCACTACACAGCTCGAACTCATAGTGATCCTGTTTTCAGCCTCCCCAGCGCTGAGAGGCCAGCACCACTATGCCTGGACTCAGTGGTTGGCTCAATTCTCCCAGGGGAGTCTGGCTCAGTATGGGGTATCAAGGATCCAACCCTTGTCCCTGCTCTTGCCTAAACAGACACTTAGTCCATTGAGCTATCTCACCAGCTCCTGCTTTTCTATTTAAAATTTATTTATTTATTTATTTATTTATGTGGTATGGAGTCTTGCTACACAGCTTGGACTCATAGTAATCTCTCTGATTTTAGCCTCACTAGTACTGGGATTACAGGCATGAGCCACTACACCCAGTTTTGGGGCCCACACAGCATGCCTGGTGTTCTAGGGTAAGCATGGCATGTAGTACCAGGGATCAAACCTAGGTCCTTAACTTTCCAGGCAGGTGCTCAGACCACAGAGTTATCTCCTGAGTACATCATGTTGTTTTTCTGTTTCTACAATGCATTCACGTTATTAATATGCATGTTTTAAATTATATAGACTATATAATGCTAAATACATCCTTTGACAGCTTAAATTTTCACTCAATATTATGTTTGTAATTTTGCAGTTTGGATACTTGTAGTTGCAGGTCATGCATTTCAACTGCTAAATGCTATTTATCAGTTAATTATTAATATATAATTAATATAGTATTACTATAATATTATAGTTTTACTATAATATTATACTATAATACTATATAGTAATATAGTATTACTATAATATAGTTATTGTGTGGAATTCTGTTGCAAAAATTATGTAGTTTACTTCTTTCCTTACTGATAGATTTGAGTTGTCTTGTTCAATTATGAGGATTCAGTGAACATCTTATTTCATGGCTCCTTGTGCCCATATGGAAGTTTCTCTAGGGCAGAGCTTCTCAATTGGCTTACAGAGGTTTTGGTTGACTGATTCCCACAGACTTTTAGGAAGATTGGTCCGCCTTCCCCAGCTGTTCCCCATAGGGACAACTGTCTCTAGCCCATACATCTATTTATTCTAGTGAGATGATCTAGATACAGTAGCACTTTGGCACCTTGATTCAAGAACTTAATTATTTCCACAGTTCTGGTCACAAACTGCATTAGATGAGAACTGAATCAAATCTCTTCATAAGGTCAACATTGAACCTAACCATTGGATTTGATTTGGTTCTCAACCAATTTGATTTTGTCACCAGAATTGAAGTCAGAATTAATTTCATGAATTGAAGTATCACAGTATTATGATTTCTAACATATGTTCTCATGTGTAAAAGGATTAGAAAAACTACTTTGCTTAGTGTAGATATATTGAAGTAGAAATTCCTGGTCAGAATATGTCATAGTTATCTATTGCTGCTTGACAAATTGTTCTAAACATATACAAATTAAAATAACAAGTATTTTAAAAATAAAATAACAAGTATTTACTGTGCTACAGATTCTGTAGATCAGGCATCCAGGCATGACTTAGCCAGCTTAAGGTTACGTTCAGTTTCTCACTGTGGAAATATCATTTGAACTATAGGTAGTTTACTACCAACCATATTTGTAGCTGGTCCGTGTTCACTTGTCTCTATTGAAAGTCTTTCACCGAGCTGTTGGCAGGCCTCAGAAGATCTCTTTATTAATTTTTTCTGTATTGGAGACTGAACTCAGTATTTCTGCACTGAGCTATGTCCCCAGCCCTTTTTCAAAAAAAAAGTTCTTTGAGAGAGCATCTTAATAAGTTTCTAAGTGAAGTGCGCTGGGCTGGAACTGGCAGTCTATCTAACTTAGCCTCCAAGAGTGCTGGGATTACAGGCATCTCTCATCACATCCTAGAAGATCTGATTCTAAGTTAACTTATGTGGCTGCTACCAGGCTTTGATTGTCATGTAGGTCTATTTATACATTTTCTGAGTCTCCTCACAACATAGCATCTGATGTGAGATGGCAGGCCAAGATATGGTCTTTTATTCTCCAAAGAGACATCCCATCACTTCTACTATATCTTACATATTAACAGCAAGCCACAGAATCTGTCCCTTTTATCTATCAAATATTCAGTCATTTGGTTGTACATAATATGTTTTTATTATTAAAGGTCCATGGCATAAGTAGTTGTAGTTGTACTGGTGGAAACATGGTGTCAACTTGAGAAGTTTAGAAGTTAGAAGTTTAATTAAGTGACTCAGCAGGAATCCAGGATTCTTAGTTTGTAAACATCCTCATCCTATGCAAGAGGAGAGCATGGACATTGAGAGTTCTACTCTTCCAGCCCCAGGGTAGTTTGTTTATAACATAAAGAGGAGAGAGAAGCTTGCTAGAAGCCATATCTGCTGCCCTTCCCTTTGCTCTTCACTGTTTGTGGCTGCCATGAGCCACTCTGCCTGGTAGCCAGCCAAGGATAGACTGAAACTTCCAGTAACTGTGAGCTAAATAAACCATTCCTTCATTCACTTTGGGTGTCGAGTATTTTGTCCCAGTGATGAGTAAAAAGTAACTGAGACAAAATTTGGTACCTGGAGTGGGGCTGTTGCTGTACCTAAACCTGACCATGTTGATTACAAGCTTTCGGGAATAGCTTATGGGAAGAGATAAAAAAGATTTGGAGATGTTGCCTACAAGCAAAGCACTGGAACAGCACCAGCTATTCTGTATAAGAGATTCTGGTCAAAGCTCAGAGGACCAGAAGACTGATAAAAAGCCTGTTTATAAAAACCAGGCTGGGGAGGTTTCTGCTGGGAGGAAGGACTGCATTGGTTGTTGGACTTCAGATGATTTGTGTTGTAGCTTGGCAGAAAGTTTGTCATTTTGTTCCTGTCCAGAGGCTTTGCCTGAGACTAGGATTAAGTACAGGGGCCTAGTTAATCTTACAAAAGAAATCTCAAGGCAGTAAAATATTGAGGCAGTGGCATGGCTATGGTTAGGGGCTTTTAGCCAGATTTATGTTGAGAATCAAGAGCAAAGAGCCCAGCAGGATTATTTAAAATGTTATGAGTTTGGCCAGAAAAGAAGCTCCATTACAGTTGTGGAATGCAAAGATAGAGCTGAGAGGATCTCCATTGCTGAGAAGGAACAAGAGAGTAGAAAAGATGTCCTGAGGACAACATAGGAGGTGGCAGGTTTTTGCCCTTTGCAGCCTCAAAATTGCAAGTGTGAGGGACTTTGCTTTGAGGAGAAAGTTGCAGAGATCCGTGTTCCAGAGTGGAGGAGGTGTGTTGCTGAATGGCACTGACAGAATTTATTCCTTGGAATCAGGGTCAGAGTACCCAGCAATTCAGGCACTTGACTCCTGCAACCAAGAGAGAAGGAAGCCTGGCTACTGCTTCAGTTGGCAGTAACCCTTGACATCATCCATGTGGCATTGGTTTCAGGTAGAATGCAGGAGTTCTGAGGTTAAGAAGGCTTCCACCTCAATTTCAGAAGGCCTGGGAGGCCAGGCAATGTGCCCCTGAGAGGGCATTGTATAAATCTGTGAGTGAGAAACCTATTCAGTGGAAACCTCAGAAGTCTGAAAAAGCCAGAAATGTGGATTATCTAAGGAGAGCTACAAGGAGAGAGCAAAGCCAGCTCAAGAAAAAAGCCATGGAAGCTACCAGCAGAAGTTTCATAGGGGTGGAGCCACATAGGGCTTTCAGAGCTCACAACTCATTACAGATTGCTTTGCATGTTCCACATAGAACTACAGAAGTTAATGCTTGCCCTTCTGGATTTTGGACTTGTTTTAGACCCAGTGGTTTGTATCCTCCCGTGTATACTTTTTGAAACAGTAATGTTTATCTTGTTCCTTTGGATGTTGGAAGTGTTTAAGTTTTTATCTGTATGGGGGCTCACAGTTAAGAGTTTGCCTTAGATCTTGGTTGAGACTTGGGATTTTGACATTTCAGCAATGCTGAAACTGTTAGGACTTTGGCAACTATTAGAGATGGACTAGAATACCTTTTGCACAAAGGGATGTTCATGAGTCTATGGGGAGTGGGTACCCAGGGGTAAAATGTCATGGTTCTAATGTAATACAATATTCAAGTTATAAAATGTTAATAGGCATGTCTATGTACCTGAAAACTGGTTTAAGGAAATGTCTGGCTGCCAAGTTCACAAGGGGTGGATTGTAGTGGTCGATACATTTTGTCAACTTGAGAAATTTAATTAAATGACTCAGCAGGAAGACAAGATTCTTAGTATGTAAACATCCTCATCCCATGCAAGAGGAGGGCATGGACATTGTGTGAGTTCTACATCCCCACCCCAGGGTAGTTTGTTTACAATGTAAGGAGGAGAGAAAAGCTTGCTGGAAGCTGAAGTTGCTGCCCTTCCCTTTGCTCTTCATTGTTCTCTGCCGCCATGAACTGCTGATCTCTGCCATGTATCACTTTGCCTGGGAGCCAGCTGAGTACTGAAACCTCGAGTAGCTGTGAGCTAAATAAATCTTTCCTTCCTTCATTTTGGGTGTTGGACATTTTTGTCTTAGCAAGGAGTAAAAAGTAACTGAGTAACATAGCTCCTTTTTCATCCTTGCCTCTAGTGATTTTGTTTATTCTCTGTCTAGACGCTTATCAGTCTTGTTTATCCTTTCAAGAAAATCATTTTTTATTTTGTTGATTTTTCTCTATTATTTTGTGTTACATTTGATCAATTTCTATAGGGCTGGGGAGATAGCTCTGTGGCACAAGTGCCTGCCTGGCAAGTGGAAGATTTGAAGATTTGAGTTTGAATCCCGGTCCTGAAAAAAAAAAAAATTCTGCTCTAATTTTTATTGTATTTTTTTCTGGGGTTTTTTGGGTGTTAATTTGGTCATATTTTTTTCTAATTTCTAGTGTGAAAGAATGAATGATTAATTTTAGAGCTTTCTTTTTTTCTAATGTATGCACTCAGTGCTACACATGTCCCTCTAAGCTTCGCTTTTGCTGCAACCCACAACATTTAATAAGTTGTATCTTTATTTCAAAGGATTGTCTTGTTTTGAGACTTCTTTAACTGATCCATTATTGAGAAATATTGCTCAACCTCTAAATATTTTGGGATTTTCTAGCTATTACTCTGTTATTGGTTGTTAATTAAATTGTACTGTGGTCTGAGAACATACTTTGTATGATGTCTGTTCTTGTAACTTTGTTAAGGCATGTTTTGGAGCCTAGGATATGGTCTATCCCGGTAAACGTTCCACATGAGCTTGGAAAGAATGTGTATTCAGCTGATGTTGGATGACGTAGTCTATAAATGTCAATTAGATCCAGTTGATTAATGGTGCTATTCAGTTCAACTGTGTTCTTACTGATTTTCTGCCTGCTGGATCTGTCAATTATTGATAGAAGGGTGTTGAAATCTTAACTGTAATAGTGGATTTATTTCTTTCTCCTCATAGTCCTATCAGTTTTTTCCTCAAGCATTGACATTATTGTTAGAGATATACACATTAAAAGTTATTATGTCTTTTTGCAGAATTGACCTCTTTTATCATTATGTAATGGCCCAGTTTATCACTGGTAGTTTTTCTTCTCCTGAAATCTACTGTGCCTGAAATTATCATAGCTACTTTATTTTTCTTTTGATTGGTGTTAGTATGGTATATCTTCATTTATCTATTTATGTAAGGGTATGTTGGTCTCTTGGTAGTCCCCAGGAGAAAACTGGGAGAGGATTGATAAAATAAAGACAAGAAATAATAGCCATGGTCAGGTGATGGATCAAGCATAATAGGCAAAGCCCCGGACCCAAGAATAGTAAGGGCTTTCATTTATACCTTTGCAAAGTTGCAAGACACAAGGTTGCCTGGGGACTAATGGCCCACAGTGTCTAGGTCAGACATTTTCCTCAAAATTTAGGTGTCTTGACTGCTTTAGGCAATGAGGCCTCGTCCTGACTTCCACATAGCATCAATTTCAGCTTCAGTGGCTCCCAACATATTTGCTTTTAATCTATTTGTGTCTATATATATATATACATTTTTTTATTTTTTATTTTTTATTTTATTTTTTATTTTTTTTGCGGGACTGGGGTTTGAACTCATGATCTTGCACTTGCCAGGCAGGCAATTGTGCCATGGAGCTATCTCCCCAGCCCCTGTGTCTTTATATTAAAGTCTGTTTCATATAGACAACATATACCTGGAGCTTTTTGTGTATTCCAATAGCTCTTGTGTATTAATTCATGCATTCTGACCATTCACATTTAAAGTGATTATTGACATACTATACTTAGATTATTATCTACCATAGTTGTAGCTGCTTCATATGCACTGTTCTTGCTCTGGTCCTTTTTTTTCTTCCATTCTTTTTCTGTCTTCTCTAATATTAACTGAGAATTTTACACACTTTCATTTTCTTTCCTTGCTAAGCGTATCAATTTTACTTCTTAGTTTAAGTTTCTCTAGTGCTTGCTCTAGAGCTTGCAATATACATTTATAATTAATTCAAGCTGACTTTTAAATAACACTGTGACATTTCATTCACAACACCGCTACCTTACAACAGTATTTCCAATTCCTCCCCCATTCTCTGTAACATTTCATTCATTTCACTTGTCCAATATTCTTACTGTTATTTTTGAACAAATCATTACATTAGTA
>PVKN010027346.1:0-13554 GCA_004027915.1 Capromys pilorides | reverse complement strand
TAAGTTTAAAGACCAAAAATTAGAGAAAAATAAGGGCTACAAGGATAGCTAATATTTTGGCCCTAGCCCTACAAGGTCAGTGAGGACTCAGGACATAAGAGAACCTGTGCTATAACATCTTATAACTCAGTGGTGTCCCAAATCTTCTATTCAAGGAGATTATGGGACCATAGAGGAAAGGGATAGATGATGTATAGTGTGCCTAAGGAGAGTCACCTACAGAGAAAACATTCTCTGGCTTTTACAGAGAGCAAACTAGTCAAGCAATGGCTGTGACTCATCCAGACAGCTTACACTGACAATAGTTCTACAAAGCACTGTACATGGTTTCAAAATAAATCCTGTGGGGATTTGACTGACCTTGGGAGATACAAAAGTTGCATGTTTTGTTATGCAGGTCTTACTTTAACTTGTCCTTAACTACCCAGCAGAAAAGTTTAACCACAAGGCATAAAACGTAAAGCTAGATTACTATGCTGAGCTGTAACAAGCTTAAATCAACATTGCCAATTCTGCCAATAATCCATTGCAATTATGGAATACTAGACTATGTATACAATTGTTTTCTCTTAGTTCAATGAGAAGAAATTTTTTGTACCAACATTGATTAGAAAAATTATGTCTACATCCTGTGCTCTGTGCAGCTACTACAAGGACAACAATATGCATAATATCAATTATTGAGAATATACTACTATCGTGTTTTTGAAAAAAAATAAAGTATTATTATTTCCACTTTAAAAAAAAAAAGACTATACAGAAATTCTGATGGGGATAATTTCATATAGCACCACGGGTCCCACATCAGTTCTTCTGTATTATGTATAATCAAGATCTTTTCAATAAATACATGACCTAAGGCTCAAAAAAAAAGCAAATAACTATGACCTCTTTGCTTATAACTTTTTAAAATGCATGTGTTTTTAAGAACATAATGTAAAATTGTTTCATAAAAGACTGTGTTATATAATAGTTCGGCTTTTTAAGATCCTAACTATAAATTTTAAGCGTGGTATGGTGCCACATACCTATAATCCTAGCACTCGGGATTACAGGAGAATCACTGCAAGTTCAAGGCCAGCCTGGGCTACAAACTGAGATCCTGTCTGAAAATAATGAAAAGTGTACATTCTTTTTTAATCAAACAGTGAGTCTTTTCCTGCCTTTTAAGCTTAGAGCCTTCTCTATCCTCCAGTGGTTTGATAAGTAATATATTTATCTTTAGTTGAATTTTTTTAAACATACAGAACTCTTCAACCTATGCTATTTTGCCTTATGAATGAGGTGAAGAGTTATATTTTTCCTCAAATAGTTTTTTATTTGACTCAGCACTACTCATTAAGTAATCTTCCCTTCTCCACTGTTATGCATTGGTTACATTTATTATAAGCGATGGAGCCATTTGCTCAAACTACCTTGAGCTGATAGTTTACTGTTTTTGTGTCTGGGCAAAGTAAAGATCAGGAAGATATATTTGATATGGGTAAAATGTGAAGATGGTAGTTCTTTAAAGAGTCAGAACTCTGACTAAAATGAGAGGTCAGAATAGTCATAGGGATTTAGTGGTCAACAGCACAACAGTGTTCTTTTATCAAAGAGAATACCCTGCATATAGAGGAAGAAGAGCAGGTAGACCCTGTCCTGGGACTAGGGGAGGGCAATACCAAGGACCCAAGAGCAGGGAGAGGGGATACCAGGACAGGGCCCAGTATGCTAGTACCTCCACACTGCTTAATAGGCACCCAGAGGTTGAATTAGTTCTGGCGTGAGATCATGTCTGTGACTTTATTCATTTTGTCCAGAAAATCAGACCTGTTTGCATTCTGCATGGGGAGTCACAAAATTGTAGCTTCATATCAGAAAAGGGTTACTGTAATTTAATTTGAACAGAATTCTAATGTTCAGAAAGAGAACAAATAAGAGATGGTTAGGTAAAGGTTAGTAGAAATCAAAAGATAGTGGATATTGTTTAGAATTAGCCTAAAACTTGTCTCTATATATATATCTGTGTGTATATATATATCGTAAGTTGAAAAGTGCTGTTTTAGCAGTTAAATAGAAATGCATAAAAAGTATTTTTTATCTTAACAGAATCATTAATGTGCTTTTAAATTTTCACTTATTAAAATTTATTTTCAGTCCTTCATCATTTAAGATATTTTGTATATACTAATGGCATGTAAGACTAAAAGTAGATATTTATAAAATCCTTTTATAAAACATTTTTATCTATTGCCATATATATATAATTTTAATGTGTTTGGTTGTTTTGGTTGTTACAGGGTGTCACTATGCAGCGCAGACTCATATTGGTCCTCCTGTTTTCAGCACTGGGATTATAGGCATATACTACTACATCAACCCAGACTCTGTGGCCAGCCAAGCCCACCCTGGGGGTGGGGCTGGCACTGCATGTGGTGCCGGGGATCAGACTGCCACACTTACCTAAGCTTGCCTAAGCAGGTGCTTTAGTCCACTGAGCTATCGTACCAGTCCTAATTGCTGTATGTTTCAACCATCTTATATTTGAATTCATTAGATGGTTTCACAGCTTAAAAAATGAATTCTGGAGGCTTATAAATTAAACATCAGTGTATCACTCTGCTCTAGTAGTGGTTTGCATTCAGTAGTGGTTTGCATTCAGTAGTGGTTGGCATTGATCCATGATAATAATCAGTCAAAAATTTCAGAGAGTACAATGTAGTACTCTTCAATGCACTGGAGAGAGTATGGAGAAGGATCACAGGTAAAGGCTGTCTGGCTTGGCATTGGCATGCTTGTTAGATTTGGCAGAATGACTTGGGCCTGGTTGAATGGAAGCCAGAGGCTTACACAGCATTGGGCCTGGTGGGCCGGAAAAACGGAGGCCATAGCCACTTGTGGATGAGCAGACTGAACCAGAAGAACAGCAGTTAGCAGACGGCCCATTGGAGAGCTGTGGATTTTCAGAGGAGGAAGTTGGCTCTTGCTGAAGTCCATGATAGTACAGCCAAGATGGAAAGACTGGTGATGCGAGAGAAGTTTTCTAGTGAGGAAGATTTATTCTAGGGATTTATTCATACATCAGAGTGTGAGCCGTAATGGATATGAGCATACTAGTGGTTTAATATTGTTCCAGTTATTTTTAGTAGGCAATTCTTTGATTTTTTTTTTTTTCTCATGCAGGTAACATTCTAAGCATATACCAAAGGGTCGTGTCCAGTTTACACTGATCCATCCTATATTTAGTTCTTCTAGGTAAGGGACTAGGGGAATAAAGGTGTTTATCCATCATCAATCATAACTTCACCTGTTTTCTTGTACTTCTTGCTTAGGTTATAGCCATACGCCCTATTAGGAGGATTACTCACATCCCAAGTGCTTTAGAGGATGAGGATGAGGATGAAGATAATGATGACATTATCTTGTTGGAGAAGAAAATACGAGCATCCAACATGCCGGAGCAAGCCCATAGAGTCTGTGTCAAGGAGTTAAAAAGGTAGGTTGGCCTGGGCGTTCTTAAGTGCTTTCATTTAGCTTATTCAAGTTAAAAAGTGCCACTGTTGGAAACTTGCTTCTGCAGCTTTGGATCACAAACTGAAAGCTGAGTTATTTGATTTATATTCCCTGTTCTGTTTGCATTTTTATGCTCAATCCACTAAAAAAGCACTGTGGTCATCTTTTATTCCTACTGCTGACTTCTCAGTTGTGACTTTCATCACTCTCAGCTTCTACTTTTGATCTGTGGGATGTTTTCTCCCTTGCTTCATTCCTCAACAGAGTCTAAGTCTTAAACTATTCTTAATACTCCTGAATTAACAGTACTTCCTCTAGTTTTTTTCTTAAACCCTGAGAAGACACCTCTTCTGCCTGCAGCTTGCTGACAAGAGTTATAACTGTTGTCAGCTTTCCATTGTCAAAAGAATGCATCATACTTTGTTTAGATATAAGGTTTGGTCATTTATCATTGTCTTTGTCACATGTCACTTTTTTCATTAGATCATAAACCTCAAAGGAAAGGAACTATCAGTTTTTCTTTGTGTGAAACAAAATTCAAGGCACCCTTGATCAAAACATGGAGTATATGGCTGATTCCATTTTCTGGATAACCTTAAGACTTAAATAAAATACCGTTTGTCCTTTATGGTGCAAATCGACAAAATAAGCTTTTATTAGCGATATATATAGTATTTTTATGCCTATTTTTTTCTAAATAGGCATGACATATATAACCAAGAAAGGGAGACATGCTTGATTTTTTTGTTTCCATCAAATTATTCTGTTCCTGAGCATGTTTGCTATGTATTTTTCCCCCTACAGACTCAAAAAAATGCCTCAGTCAATGCCAGAATATGCTCTGACTAGAAATTATTTGGAACTTATGGTGGAACTTCCTTGGAACAAAAGCACTACTGGTGAGCTGACAAAAATAGTGCCTTGTTTTCAGTCCATCTGTCAGGCAGAGTACTCCGGCGAATTCTCTTTTCAGATGTTCCTCATTCATTGACTATCATGTTGTTCAGTTAGCATAATTGCAGTTTTTGAAGCCACTTTATTGAAGAATACAGTAGTTGAAATATATAAGGCTTTTGTACTTCAGGGTTAGTCCTTGAGGTAAAAGTTAATCCCCTCAGGGTTTGCTTTGAAACCATGTACAGTACTTTCTCTTAGGTCGATGCGAAGAAATTTTTTGTACCAATAATGATTAGAAAAATTATCATGTCTACACCCTGTGCTCTGTATAACTACTAGGAGGACAGCAATGTGCATTGTATCAAATACTGGAAATGTACTACTAACATGTTTTGAAACTGTCACTTTGTTATTTCTTCTTAAATGCAATTAAAAAATGAAAAAAATATATATATATAAGGCCTTTGTACCTTGTTAGTGTTTACTTCCCTGTGAGTTTTTTTTTTTTTTTTTTTTCATTTATTTAGTACAGGGTCTACAGGGTGTCATTACACAAATCAGACTCATAGTGATCCTCCAATTTTCAGCCTCCCAAGTGCTGGGATTACAGGGGTGCAGGACTACACCCAGTCTCAGTTGCATCTCAGTACACCCTGGGACAAGGCTGGCACAGTACCCCAGGGATTGAACCCTGGTCCCTGAGCCTATCTAAGCAAGTGCTTTAGTCCATGAGCTCTTTGGCTGCCCCCCCCACCCCCCATGAATTTTAGTAATAAGAATGCACCCATAAAATCATCACCTTCAAAACCATAAATATATCTGGTGCTGTCTATAATTGCCCCGTCTTTGTATTATGATTCACTCCTGTGTATGTGTTGTAAGAACACACAAGATCTGCCCTCCACAGCATCATTAGCTAAGGCCCAATGCCACATAGTAGCTGTCTGGAATGGACTCAGTTTGTATAAATGCAACTTAATCATAACTTCTTCATTGCTGCTTCCCACAATCCCTGGTAATTCCCATTCTGCTCTCTGCTTCTGTGAGTTTATTTACAGTGTCATACCCTGTGTAAGTGAAATCATAACAGGGTTTGTCTCTCTGTGTCTCTCTCGTTTCCCCTGGTGTAATGTCCACTAGGCCTAGGTTGTTGAAAGTGACCAGATTTCCTTATTTTTTAAGGCTATGTAATATGCTATTGTGTATGTATGCCAAATTTTCTTTATCCATTCATCTGTCAATGAACATTTAGGTAGGGTGGTTTTTTGGTTTTGTTTTGTTTTATCTTGGCTATTGTGAGTAACATAGGAATAGGAGATACCATTTGAGATCCTGATTTTGATTCTTCAGATACATACCTAAAGCAGCATTGCTAGTAGTTCTAGTTTTAGTCTTGGAGGAATCTCCAAACTGTTTTCATAAAGGCTGTCTGCTTTACATTAGCAGCTACTATATTTACAAAAGTTCTTTTCTCTTAAATTCTCACTACCACTTGTCATGATTTATGTTTTTAATCAACCATCCTAACAGATATGTGCTAATATCTCATTGAGGCTTTTCTTGATTTGTTAGCTTTCGTGCTAGGGATTGAACTCAAGGCCTTGTGCATGCTAGGCAAGTGCCCAACCACTGAGCTACGTCCCTAACCCCTCGTGTTCCTGTGGAGCACCTTTCTTACACCTCTTGGCCATTTGCATGTCTTTTGGAGAAATGTCTGTTTAGGTCCATTTCCCATTTTTCACTCAAGCTATTTTTCTTCTTATGCTATCAATTTATATACATTCGTTATACATTTTGGATTGTATATGTTAAATATCAGCCGCTTATCGGATACGTGGTCTATAAATATTTTCTCCCATTCTATGCATTGCCTTTTCAGTTTGTTGATTGTTTCCCTTTTAGTTTGATATATTCTCACTTGTGTATTTTAGCTCTTCTTATCTTGCCTTCTTTTTTTTATTCTCCTGCATTGCTAGGAATTGAACCCAGAGCCTTTGCATTAGTTTACATCCCCTACATCTCCTTTGAAGCAAGGTTCCTGGCTCAAACTTGAAACTTGTGATCCTCCTCCCTCAGCCTCACTGTGCTGGTGTTACAGTGGACAGTACTAAGTCTAGCTTGCCACATATCTGAAAATATCATTGCCAAGGAGCTTTTCACATGTTTTCCTCTAGGAGTTTTATGATTTAAGATTTCATGTTTTAAATCTTTAATCCATTTTATTTTTTTTATTTCTTCTGTTTTTAAAGCTATTTCTAAAGCTAGCTAGTTAGTTAGTTGGTTGGTTGGTTGGTGCAAGGTCTCATTGCATAGCTCAAACTCCCAGTGATCCTCCTGTATCAGCCTCCCCAGAGTTAGGATTGTACCAGGGACCAAACCTGGGTCCTTGAGCTTACCAGGCAAGTGTTTAAACTGCTGAGCTATCGCCCCAGCACTTTAATCAGTTTTAGTTGTTGTCTGTATGTAGTGTAGGATTAGGGTCTAGTTTCATCCTTTGCTTGTGCTTTCTGGTTTTGCTAACAAACTTGTTTTTAAATACTTACCTCTCCTAGCTGTGCATTCTCAGTGGCTCTGAAAATAAGTTGACCATGTGCAGTACAGGCGGGTTTTTCTCTGAGCTCTTTCTTCTCCATGGATCTGGTCTGTATATCTGCTTTTGTATCAGCGCTGTACCTGTTGATGTTGCTAGTTTGTAATATGCAAACTCATAAATGGAAGTTGATGTCAAGTAGTATGACTTTCTAGTTTCATTTCCTTTGCTTTCAAGTGCTTTGGCCTTTGGAGTCTTTTCTTTTTTCTTTTTTTTTTTTAATGTATTAGCACAGGATCTATAGGATCTCACTACACAGATCAGACTTGTAGTAATCCTTCCTGTTTTTCAGCCTTCCCAAGTGCTGGGATTACAGGCATGTACCACCATGCCCAGTCTCAATTGGCTGTCTCAGAGTGCCCCAGGGGTGTGGCCAGGATGGCAGGCTGAGGATTGAACCCCCTGGCGCCTGTGTCTGCCTGAGCAGTTGCTTTAATCCACTGAGCTATCTGGCTGGCCCCTTTGGAGTCTTTTCTAATTCTCTATTTTGGGCTCTCTCTCTCTCTGTCTCTCACTCTTGCTCTCTCGTTCGTGCTCTCTCTCTCTCTCTCTCTCTCTCTCTCTCTCTCTCTCTCTCGCTGTCACTCTCTCTCCTTTTAAATGCGGTTGGCATTTTGATAGGAGTTGCAGTGAATCTGCAAATTGCTTTGGCTAGTGTGGACATTTTGACAATATTCCTTCACTCCATTACCATGGAATTATCTTTACACTTGCTTGTGTTTGATTTTTTGCCTCATTTTAGAGTTCCCAGTATATACTACCAATATTTCACTCCTTTGGTTAAATTTATACACAAATATTTTATTCTTTTTGATGCTATTATAAATGGGCTTGCTTTCTTAATTTTTATATAGTTTGTTAGTGTATAGAAAAAAGATTTTTTGTATGCTGACTTTTTTATATTTTAAATCAGTGCATATTAACTGTGCAGACAAGTAGATCTCATTTTGGCATATTTGTGCATGCATATAAAACATAGTTCATTTACCTCTTCATTACTCACCCTTCTTCAATAGCTTCCTTTGTAGTAACGCATATCTGCAGAGTTACTCCATGAAAAGTGTGAGCTTTGTGTAGGACCTCCTGTCTCTGGAAACTCTAAGCCTTTGGTAGAAAACCAAATCAAGTGCAAGTTTCCTTAAGGCTCAGGAGGATTAAAAGGTGTTACTATATCTTTTTTATCCTAAAAAGTACTTTGGCTCCTGCCATACTTGAAAAGTGCCCTTTCACTTAAAAATCTCACGTGCTTGCTGGGCACTTTGGCACATGTCTGCAATCCCAGCTACAGAGGCTGACTGCAGTAGCATCACAAGTTTAGATATTGCGCCAGCAGACTTAGACCCTGCCTCAATAAAATTAGAAAGGACTAAGGGTGTAGTTCAGTACAGAACATTTGTTTGGCGCATGTGAGGCCCTGGGTTTAATCCCTGGGACAAAAAAATAGTCTACATTCTCACATTATTTCTCTCTGGTTCTTTGACAGACCGGCTAGACATTCGTGCAGCCCGGGTTCTCTTGGATAATGACCATTATGCCATGGAAAAACTAAAGAAACGAGTTTTAGAATACTTAGCTGTGAGACAGCTGAAAAACAATCTGAAGGGCCCCATTCTCTGCTTTGTTGGCCCTCCTGGAGTTGGAAAAACCAGTGTTGGGAGATCAGTAGCCAAGACTCTAGGCCGAGAGTTCCACAGAATTGCGCTTGGGGGCGTGTGTGACCAGTCGGACATTCGAGGACACAGGTAATCTCATCCGCCTGAGCCCTATTTTTGCTTCTTTTTTTTTTTTTTTTTTTTTTTTTGAGGGTCACTGTATGTATGTATCTCTAGAAGGGCTCTTTGTGGTATTGTGAGTGAAACGACATTTATAAGACTTAGAAGCTAGCCTAGAGCCTCTGAATACAGTAGTAAACCGAAATTAGCCATGGCGTTTGTGTGGAGTGGGGCCTCATCTTTTCTGGAATCTCATTTGAGTGTAGTTATAAATTACTTTATAATTGAATGGATTACATATGATTGTGTCTTTACAGTCATTTTGGCCCAGTAGCATCCCAGAAATAGTGACTTGTGATTCTTAAGCATGTATAAAATTAACTACAGTAGCTGGGGAAGATAGGAAGGAGTAAGGACTCTGATAGTAAATTTGTTCTGCTTATGGTTTGTTTTCTTTAATGAATACTGGTTTGTATGATGAATATGGGTAATAAAAGGTCATTATAATTATTAGGGCTTCACCTTACATTTTGGACTCACTTTCTGTAAAATATATATATATATATGTGCATATATATATATATATATATATATATATATATATATATTTTTTTTTTTTTTTTTAACTAGAATTGTGTCTGTTAATCTACATTATTAGGATCACATTCATTGTTTTGTTCTCTCTGTTGACCTGTTAGTAAGAGGCCTTGGGAAAGCCTAATCTTGTTTCAGGACTTAAACCAGGGTTGCATGACAGTTACAAGCTGTGGAAAATATAACTCCAGTGGACTCCAGGTCTGGAATCAATCTGTATCACTGAAAAAAAACAAAAATACTTTATATGGTGGCACATACCTGTGATCCTAGTACTCTTGGAAGGCTGAGGTAGAAAGATCACAAGTTCAAATCTAGCCTGGGCAGTTTAATGACTTAATGATACCTGGCCTAAAAATTTTAAAAATAAAAAAAATTCTTAAGGATGGGGAAGTAACTCAGTATGAAAGCCCTGAGTTTAATCCCCAGTATCTCAAAAGTAAATACATTATTTAATTAATTAAAAGTAGAACATAAAAACTATAGGACTCATGAACCATTTGTAACATAATATAGCACATTTTTAACAAATCTTTATTTTCCAGTCATCTTATTTACGATGATCTCTTACCTCAGATGGGGATGGGAACTGTTTTGGAAGCTTTTCTTTGAGAAGTGATTATTTTTTGTTTCCTTTTATTTGCTGTTAGAATTCTCCTGAATCAAAGAAGAGTCATTCTAAGATTTTAATAAATAAGCAGTGAGGGTGTGTATCAGGGCAGAGAATCAAGTCATTTTTCTAGCAGTTTCGAAAGCTGTTTTTGTTGTTTGCATGGTATTATTCTTGCCTGTACCACTAGAGGCTGTAGTTTGCTTGCGCAAGGAATTGGCGTGGTCCCTCATCAACTAGCTTCAAAGAAGCTGTACTTAATGGCTAAAAAGGGCTGATTTAGCTCCCGGAGTTTGGAGGTGCTCTCCATTCAGTGACCTCACTTACACTTTACACTGCCTTGGATTACTTTTGCTTATCTGTAGCCCAGTATTGTCTAAGTGTTTGTGGAATAAGTGTCTGAGGAACTGATGTGATAAGCGCATGGCCTGTGGGAAGTTTATTTCTTTTCCCACTGATACTGGTTATTTTGTGGGCCTTGGAAAGTGCCTCTGCAGTGTTGGCATACAATGAGCATTGACTAAAAACTGGCTTCACTGTTACTGTGATTTTAAATCCTCAAGAGGATAGGTCTAGATTTATAACCTTCAGTTCAACTTTATCAACTTTAATGTTTGTGTTCTGGAATACTTATTCTATATGAAATAAGTATTCTCAGCATCACTTAATGTATGTGGCATAATTATAAAAAATATATTCATTTATTGCCCAGTATATGGTATCATAAATCTACTGTTCTGTGTTTTAAATCTTTACTGACGTGTAAAATTCCTCATTTTTCAAGTTAGTATACTTTTATGTGTGATCTAAGAGAATTAAATCTAAAGAAATAAGGATAGGCTTTATCAGTCTTCTGTAAAAGGAGATGGTTATGATCACCACTGCCTAAAGCACACGCTTTAGAAAAGCATGTTATATAAATGCCGTGATCACTGCCAGGTAAGAGTCTGCGTTTGTTTATGAGTCATTCTGTTCAAGGTATGTTTACACTGTACCTAGCTGATAACTGTTTCCTGGCCACCTCTGTTGCAGATGTCATTGAATACTACAGCACCCATCCTTGTACAGTGGTGGGCTATTATCCACCTCCCCTCCCAGTTACTAAAACCTGAAGAAAATTTTGTATAGAAACCTGTACGACAGCACAGGGAGAGTGGGGTATGGCTACTGAGGAATAGAGAAGACAGAAGAGGGAAGATTGTGCTCCTGTCAGAGTCACCAGAGTTGTGGATGGAAGGTGCAGGACAGGGAGAAAGATAAGTGCTGCTGAGAGCCCAGCCGTGGGGTGTCTGGGAACAGCGGGGTCCATGTGACTGTGGAAGTATTTGGGAGACACACAGGTCTTGACATTTGAGCACTAGTCACATGCTCACAATTAGAATTCATGAAAAGTTTTGCTTTTCCTCAGCCTCTGAGTGGGCACCACTGTTCTGCAGTCTTAAAATAGCCAAGCAAAAACAGAGCTGCTTTATGTGATCCTCCTTGCTTTTCTCTTAGGGTTGCCACTCAAATTCCCTATTTTCCCATGCATGGAATTCCAACCATTTGCTGGAATTCTCTGTTTATGTTAATGGAGGTACTGATGGGAATTGATTTGAGAATTGATTCTGAAAACAAAAGTGTGTTTTTTAGGATTTAATAAGTAGGAGTTAATGAAGGAAAAGGTTTGGTTTACATTTAATCCTTAAACAGAGAAAAAATAATGAGATCTGACTGAACGCTAGCCATTGATTTTTCTTTCCTTTATGCTATTTTGAGCGGCTCATTTTAGAGTAGTGCTCAGCCCTGTGTTAATGGATGCTTCCCAGCACTTTGCATTGGGGTTTCTACCCATTTTGATAGTTCTGTCCATTTTACAAGCGTGAAATACCTGGTCCAGTCTATCATTTCTTACAACATAAGCGTTTTATATTTAAGTGTTACATTTAAATAATTTAAATCAGTTTCTATAAAGTTCATATAAAATAACTTTGCTTAGAGTAGATGTTTTTTAAGTCATGTGTATAATCGTTTTCAAAAATGCTGCCGTGATGTATCTCAAATCACTGTTCATGTTGAACTCTTTGGAAGAACTTTTCCAGCTGTTTATATAACCAAAGTTATATCCTTGCAAGGAAGCCTTTGCTGTTTTCAAGCAAGAAGAGAAGAAAATCTCGCGATTTCACATTGATAAATTTTCATTTGCAGCCTGAAATAGTGACGTATAAATAAGTCAGGTGCTTCATTGTTAGTTTCCGTAAGGGAAAATAACTAGAGCAGCAAGCCTTAGTATTTTTAGCACAACAGAGCAGACATGCTGTGATTTGCTCACTGTCCCCCAGCCTGCATTCACACATGACTATCCTGTGCTCTCTGAGCTTCAGGCTGCAGGACAAGCTTCCTTTGTTAACAGAAGTGCAATCAGTTGTGACATTTCTCCTTTAAACCAATAGTACATTGTCTGCAGTGTGCCTGTAATGATCAAATCATGCAGGTCTTGGGCATTTTAATAGACATTTGTGAGCTTAGAATATTAACACAGGTGGAGCATTTCTAATCTGGAAATCTGAAATGCCTCCAAATCTGAAACTTTTTCACACCCACATGATACGTAAGTCAAAAATTCTGTGCCTGACCTGACATGATAAGTCTCAGTCAAAACTGAAGTGCAGTAAGAAGCTGTGTAAGTTTACCTTCAAGAATATGTATAAGCTATATGTAAAACATAAATGAACTTCACATTTAGATAACTCATTATATATGTACATATTCCAAAATCTTTTTCTTTTTCTTTTTTTTTTTTAATGTATTTGGTATAGAGTCTCACTACACAGCTCAGACTCCTTGTGATCGTCCTATTTTCAGCCTCCCCAGCACTGGAATTACAGGCATGAACTGCCCAGTCTTGGTGGCTGGCTCAAAGCACCTGGAGTTGGGGCTGGCGCAGCATATGCCTAGGATCAAACCCCCCTACCTGCACTTGCCTAAGTAGTCCACTGAGATATTTCATTGGCCCTCAAAAATCTTTAAAACAACAAAATCTAAGATACTTCTGGTCCTAAGTATTGCCAGTAATTAGGCCTGGTGTCACATGCCTGTAATCCTAGCAACTCGGAAGGCTGAGGCAGGAGGATCACAAATCTGAAACTAGCTTGGGCAATTGAGAAAGATCCTACTTCAAATAAAATTTAAAGAGTCTGAAGCATAGTATAGTGGTAGAGCACTTGCCTACTGTGTGTGAGGCCCTGGGTTCAGTTTTTAATACTTCAAACAGAAAACACCTTCAAGCTCTGTCAGACAGAAGAGCTAATGTGTTCTTGTGTTCCTTCTCATCTCAAGGCATAGTAGCTGTTTTCTATCCTGTGCATTTCTTGAGGATAAATCCTGAGGGGATTTGACTGACCTTGTCAGATACAAAAGTTACTTTTTTGTTGTTGTTGTTATATAGGTCTTGCTTTATCTTGGTCTTAACCATCCAGTGGAAGTTTAACCATGAGATATAAAAAGTAAAGCCATATTAATATGCTGAGCTGTAAAAGGCTCAAGTCAACAACTTCTGACTGCCAGTTCTGCTGATAACCCAGTACTATTGTGGACTATTGGACTATGCATACAACTACTTTCTCTTAGCTCAATGTGAAAAAATATTTGTACTAATAGTGTTTAGAAAGTTATCA
>PVKN010027345.1:0-13561 GCA_004027915.1 Capromys pilorides | reverse complement strand
TATCCTTTCTGTCTTTAGTTCAGAGATTATTTCTGCTCTGCTCTCTTCTTTACCTTTCTTCATTTGTTCCCCTATTTTAGATGCTATTAATTTAGACATATCTTTTTTTTCTTCAGGGGTTATTTCTGTTCTGCTTTGTTCTATACATTTCTGCAATTGTTTTTCCACTTCAGATTCTATTAATTCATGAATTTCTTTTTTTATTTCAAATGTTATCTCTGATCTGAGCTGCTCTATATGTTTCTGTAGTTGTCAGTCTACCTCAAATTCTGAGTTTTTGGCTGCATGATTCCCGTTTTCTTCCATGGTATCGTCTCCTGTGTTTGATTTGGGTGGGCTTGGGCCCTGCGACTGCATCTTACTTCTTGTCGTTATCATTTTGTATGGCAGTGATCTCTGTACTTTGGTGAAGTTATGCTGTTAGTGCCTATGGGAGTTTGTTCTGGATCCACCAAGCTTGTTCCCCTCAGGTGGTGCCTGGCTGTGAGTTGCCGCTCAGGCCCCTGGCTGCTATGAGGCCCTGTAGGTCTGGACTGTGGGTGGAGTTGGAGCTCTAGAGTTGAGTCTGAGGATGGATGCAGGCTGAGGGTCCTTACCAGGCTGGCACCAGGAGGCCAGACAGGTTGGTGGATGGGTTCGGGACTCTAGTTCAGGCGGGGAGAGCGGGGAGATGGAGGCAGGTTCGGGGATTCTTACCTGGCAGGGGTGTGTGTTAGACCGGACAGCAGATGGGCTGGGGATCAGCAAGTGCTCTGACCAGAGCGGATGGCCGATGAGTTTGGGACTGTAGTTCAGGTGGGGAGAGCAGGGAGATGGAGGCAGATTCGGGACCGGCAGGAGTGCGGGTCAGACGAGGCAGTGATTGGGCTTGGAACGGCAAGCGCGCCAGCCAGACCGGATCAAGACTGCTTTTGTATACCTCTTTTTCTCCTGTGTTTAATTGCTTGCCCAATTTGGTGGGTTCTTTCCATTCTCCTTCATAGAGTTGTGGTCATTTTGGTCCCTCTCTAGAACATCTTTTAGTAAACTGCAGGGTTGGCTTTGTCATCATGAAATTCTTTAGTTTTTCTTTGTCCTGGAAGTATTTTACTTCTCCATTGAACCTGAAAGAGAGTTTTGCAGGGTATAGCAATCTGGGCTGGAATTTGTTTTCTTGCAAGACTTTGCTCCATTCTCTTCTTGACTTGATGGTCTGTAAAGAGAAATCTGCTGTTATTCTAATGGGTTTTCCTTTAAATGTGATCTGTTTCTCTTCTCTAGTAATTTTTAGTATACTGTTCCTGTGCACAAACTTTTCTTTTCAATAAATAGAAACAAGTTATATAACTATCTTAACTATCTTATGTATAAATATAAGGACTTTTCTCCTTCTTCTTTTTCTCTTTCCCTCATCAAAGTTTGTCAATTCTTTTCAATGGTTTCTCCAAACTCATAGTATCTGTTGTAAATTTTGAATGCTACTTACTCATTAATTCTCACACTAGTGACACTATACAATGTTTACACATGTGGGTCTGATTGATTTCACTTATGAGCATGGTCTTGAGTTGCATACATTTACCTATAAAAAATCCCGAGTTTATCCTTCTTTATGGGTAAGAAGTACTCTGTTATATATGAAAAAAATCTTTTTAATGCATTCTTTGATTGATGGAAATTTGGGTTGTCTCTGATATTTAACATTTACAAATTCTGCTGCTATAATCAGGGATGCACATGTATTGCTGTGATATGATAGTTTTAATTCTTCTGGGAAAATACTCAGAAGCAAAATAGCTAGATTGTATGGTACCTCTAAACCTATATCTTTGAGGAATTTCTACACTAATTCCCACTGAGGTTTCACCAGTCTGCACTGTTATCAACAGTGTAGAAGAGTTCCTGTTTCCCAACAATTCCTAAAGATTTGTTATTGGTTGATTTCTAGTTTATGGCCAGTCTTTCTGGATGAGATAGAATGTCTGCATTGTTTTAATTTGAATTTCTCAAGTGACCAATGATGTTGAATATTTTTCATATATTTATTTGTCATTTGTGTTTCTTCATCTGAAAAGTGTATATTCATCTCAGATGCCCATTTTTGGATTGGGTCTTTGATTTTGAGGAACTGCTTTTCTTAAAAATTATTTATATATTCCAGCTAAATGTCCTATGTCTGAGGGACAGTTGGCTAATTTGTTTTCCCAATTTGTGGGTTGTCTCTTCACACTGATGATTTCTGTTGATGTGAAAAACTTTTTAATGAGGGCCGGCGAGATGGTTCAGTGGTCTAAAGCGCCTGCTTAGGAGGGCCCAGGCAACTGCGGGGACTGCAGTTCGATCCCCGGCACCACATGCTGCGCCAGCGCCACCACCAGGACAGGCTGAGCCAGCCACAAAAAATGAATAAATAAAGAAACAAACACAACAAGCAAACAAATAAATAAATAAATAAAATTAAAAAAACAAACAAACAACTTTTTAATGAGATGAGGTCCAAGTTGTTGATTCTCTGAAACTTGCCATGCAGTTTGTTGTTTAATAACTCTTTGCCTACCTTATATCTTCAATATTTCTACCTATTCTCCTCACTCCTGTTGTCATGAGTTGGTGCTGCCACTCCTGGTTCCAAGCTCTTGGGCCCTCAGCCCGGCAGTATAGCTATATCTTAGAAATTACCCAAATGCCCATCAGCTGAGGAATAGATATAGAAAATATATTTTTACAGAATGGAGTATTATTCAGCTATAAAAAAGGATACATTTGAGTCTTTTATTGGCAAATGGGTGCAATTAGAGACCATACTCCATTTTTTTTATATTTTAGGGAAGGGTCTATAGCGTGTTCAGGGTCTCACTACTAGGTTGTACTCATAGTGATCTGCCTTTTTACAGCCTCCCAAGAGCTGAAATTAAGTGATATAAATCAGACCATCCTGTGCAAAGATCTTATTGTGTCGCTAGTGTAAGACCCTGAAAGAGTAAATAAAATCTGAAAGGTAGTATAGATACTGGCAAAAGGGAATGAACCTGTTCAAATGAAGGAATTACTGAGATGAATAGAAGTACAGAAAAGGGAGGGAATGGGGAAAGAAATACATTTATATATGTATGCTGGATGACTTGAATAAATGTACTGTGAATTTCTGCTGGTCTGTGGAAGGGAGCAGTTAATGCCTAATTATATTTCTTTTTTCTCTTCTTAATTTCTTATAACTATTTTTTCTCAACGTTGAATGAATATGTCTGGTAATCTAAACAGCTAAGTGGAAGGCAACACTATGAGATGCAACAAACACTGTCAATTTCATATTATTTTTAGCAAAATTCTGTATCACTTCTATCTTTTATTATCACTTTTGTATTCTCTTTAAAAAGTAAAATATAAAATGGCAGCTCCTTTATTAAAAAAAATTAAAAAGTGCAGGAAATCTGTCCATACACTAAAAGCCAAAGAATCCAGCTGATGGCTTGGATCCCATGATAATGTCCTGCATGAGTCCAGTTGAAGACTGAGAATCCATAACAATGCCTATCATGAGTACAGCTGGAGGCCTAGAGCCCATGACAATGTCTCATACAGTTCTATTTCAAGGATCTGCCCTGGGAAGGCCCGAAGGTCAGTGGTGGTAGCTAGAAAGTCTGTGCCAGTGAGATGAAGGATTTGTGCCCACAGGCTGAGGGATCTGAACTGGAACCAGGAAGCAATGCCCAGTCCCAAGCTTCTCCAGTGATGAGGAAAGCCGAGTTCCCAACAGGAAAGCCAACACAATAACCTTCTTTATGATACTAAGCTGTTTGCATCATCTTCCCCTCTGGAGCCAGGACGTGATGCTCAAGTGAAGGACCATAGTTCTCCCAAACTGAACTGCAGCAATCCTCAGTAACAGTGAAGTCCCGAGCTCCTCCTCTGATGTGAACATCCAGTTCTTCAGGAAAGCCAGCGTGACAAGGTCCTCCAGCAGAATAGCCCAAGAGATCCAGCAGCTCTCTAAGAGCTTCTCAACAGCTTTCCACAGCTTCTTCACTTCTTCTACCTCTTATGTTTCTGCCAACAATCTTTAGGTGGGCTTCCCACACCCAGCACCACACTGATTCAATTAAGCTGGGTGTTACAATTTTGCCAACAGTTGTCAATCCATCACACTGCCCATCAAATTCTTTTCTAGAGACATCATTATCTATTAGATAATGCCATAGGTCTTCATAAATCAGACTATTCTGATTATTGCTTTAATTATACTATCCACTGTGATAACTAGGCTTGAATTTACCTTGCCTTTGACAATTAAAGTGCCTCCACTTGATCACTGCCAGACAGAGACCCATTGTATTTAGGTTTCCTTATTCAGTAGAAGCAATTTCTACTGTGATGTAAGAGAGATGTTCAAGGATACTGGAACTCCTTTTAACAAAATTCTCATAGTTGTGGGGTTGTGTGTCCTTTACATCCCAGAGTGGATGAATATCTTACTTGATAAATCTACTCTAGCATTATAATTTCCCTAAGCCTTTCGATACCTTTCTCTCCAATATACTAAGGCATTTCAGCTTTATTTAACATGACCAACTTTTGGTCCCTGCGTCAGCCAAACAACCAAACTGTTAGAAACTTTTTCTAACCCCTAAAACAGCAGTATCAAGTTCAAATTCTCCACTTAGCGGGTTTACATCCACTAATTCAATATGATCCAGTGCTTTATTCCTTTCACCATTATACCACTTTATTTATTTATTTATTTATTTATTTATTTATTTATTTTGGTAGTACTAGGGATTGAGCACAGAACCTTTGCACTGAGCTACATCTCCAGCCCTTTTTATATTTTTTTAAGTTTTGCAACGGGATTCTATTAAGTCACTAAATTGTCAAGGCTAGAGTCAGATTCTGAATCCTAGTGCCTCAGCTTCCCAGGGTGATGTGATTACAGGCGTGCACTACTACACATCATTTGCCACAATGGCAGTCTTGATATACATTGCTGCTTGCACTCTCTAGTTCTCTGTATACACTGGATATACATTATTCGGTTCCTTTGGTGTACAACACATCCTCATATGCCATTCTGTGTAGTTCATCCTTCAGGGCCTACTTGGATTTGACTCTAGTTGTAGGTGCAGAAAGAAAGAAGGGTGGTAGATGAAAATCCTTTGGGAAATGATCAGTGCCTAACAAGGCAAGTACCTCAGGGTATATGTGTTATGGTGTATATCTGGTTGTCCCCCCAAAGCCTCATGCAATCATGGGCTGGGGACTTCTAGAGTTTAAGACTTGACTCATGATCCACTGGGATTATGTGTTTTAGTACTGATGGGATTATGGGTCTGAGTCCTTCTGGGATTATGGGTGTGGCCTAAGGCAGATAGGCTGAGGCAGACAGCCTGAATGTAATATAAAGAGAGATAGAGAGACCGACTCTTGCTGTTGCTTTCTGCTCCTCTGGTTGTTCCATTGCCTCTCTCTCCATATTGTTGCTGTTACGCCGCCATGAACTGCTGCTCTCTGCCATGTGCTTCTCTGCCTTGGAGTCAGCCGAGTATGGACTGAAACCTCCAGTAACTGTGAGCTAAATAAACCTTTCCTTCCTTCATTTTGGATGCCAGGTATTTGTTCCAGCAATAAGAGAAGAGTAACTAAGACAATATGGCAGTTGATTTCTGTTACAATGATGGAATAATTGAGGCAATTATAAAAGACAAAAAGTTTCTCTTGGTTCATAGTTCTAGAGGTTCTAGTCTAAGATTAAATGGCCGTATTGCTTTGGGCCTCTAACAAAAACAGCACATCATGATAGGAATTTATGACACTAAAAACTGCTCACCATGAGCCAGGAAAAAAAAGAAGAGACCAGGATCCAGCAATTCACTCCAAAGTTACTCTCTCATTGGCCTAAGAACTTCCTACTAGGCCTCAATTCCTAAAGATTCCACCACCTCCTAAGAGTATCATCTGGAAGATCATCCCTTAATACACAGTCCTTTGGGGGAAACTCAGCCAAACCACAACAGAAGAAGCCATTGTAAGTTCCTCAGACTATTCTCCTCAGTTGTATAATTTGAATATACCCACCAAGATTCATGTTGAAATTTAATTGCTGCTGTGATATTAAGAGGTCGGTCCTTTAAGAAGTGATTGAGTCATAAGGGTTCTCCCTGTATGTGTGGGTTGATGTACTTATGAGAGTAGGTTAGTTATCACAGCAGTGGGTTTGTTATGAATATGGCCCCTCTTGCCCTCTCATTCTGTGCCTTACACAGGCTCACTTATTCTTCTTCCCTGTTAGGATCCAGCGTAAAGACCCTCACCAGATGCTGGGTTCACGCTCATGGATTTTGCAATCTCCAGAATTGCCAGGCAAATAAACACCTATTGCATATAAATTATCTAGTTTGTGCTATTCAGTTATATAGAAAATAAGTTGTTATCTTGTTACTGCCTGTAGAAGGGTAGAAGAGCTGCTTCTACTGGTAAAGGAGATTGATAAGAATTTTCATTGTTTTCATTCCAATGTTCAGAATCCTATATCTTCCCAATAAATATTCTTACTTCAGCAGCAAGCATCCTGTGAGGTTGGAAATTCGATTTACTTATAATTTAACCACTTGTAGGGTAGGACTCTATATTTAGTTTTTGTCCATCTCAGCTTTGTGGCTAGGGAAACTAATTAAGGATTTATTCCAGGGAAGTTATAAACATTTTCAGATTATTTGTTTGAAACATGAGCTGGGAAATGGTGTCTATGAGCTCATCCTTTTCTTCTTCAACTTGTCTGGTATAATTTGTAGTAACCAGAATATTTTATAACACAGAAATGTATAATATCAAACCCATGGTTTAGTGCTGTGCTGGCCCTGCCCACAAGGTACAGTGAGATGCAATGAGACTGGGTGTAGTGGCCTGTGCCTGTAACCCCAGTGATGCAGGGGAAAATGATTCCCAACCTGAAGAGTTCATGTTCTCTAAAACCGACAAATGAATTTTAGGAACAAACGGAGGTTATGAGCAGAATAGATTTATTGAGAGAAAGAAAGCTCCTGTCCAAGAGAGGGACAGGAGGAGGGTCCTGAGTCCTGGAAGCTGTGGCTTCCAGGGACTTTCATAGACATGGGAACTCGCTTAAGTGGGTATGAGGTGGGACAAAGACTATGGTCAACCAATGAGATCACAAGCACCATTGCTCAGGTAACATTGATTAAGATCGGAATCCAATGGGAAGGAAAGTCACGTAGCAAGCAGGCAAGAATATCACCTGTTGAGCTTGAGCTTGTGACTCTTTCCAGGTGATTGATATTTATTTAGCATATCAATCCCTGATGCCCACCCTTAAGGAAGTATGTAGTTGCTTCTATTTACTCTTGTCTTAAGATCTGGCCCATGGTGGAGAAGTGTCTGTCTCTAGTTGGAATGTCACCTTGTCTTCCATGTCATCCTTGAGGGCCTGGTCCTGTCTGACTGCCTATAATATTTCTATATAATTCAGCTGCCTACAACACCAGTACTTGGGAGACTGAAAACAGGAGGATCAGTCTGAGTCTGATTTGTGTAGTGAGCCCCTGTAAACACTGTACTAAAATACAAAAAAAGAAAAGAAAAAAACATGGTTTCCTAGAACATTGTCCCTCAGAAGTATTTGATTAGGAGTATCCAGTGTTGATATTTTCTTATCTGTGTCACCACATTGTGCCACAAACTGTGTTTCTCTTTACTACTAGAAACAGTTATTAATGCCTTTAAATCTAGTCAAGTTGTAAAGCTAATTTCAGAAACCCCAGAACTAATTCAGAAAAACCCACCCTAAAGATTCTGTTCCTCTAAAAATACTCTGAGTGCTTGTTACGGATTGGGTCTAGATTCACACACACACACACACACATACACACACACACGCACACACACACATACACACACACACACACACACACGCCTCATGTGATGATAGGTGGAACTTTTCAAAAGTGGCTGAATCTAGGATGTGTAATACAGGGATCAAGGATGTGTTTCTGGGATTGATTCATGCTGCAATGGTAGGATTAAGGCTGACGTAGTCTGGGTGTGAGTGCTACCTGCCCTAAGGGTAGTGTGGATAAGATATAAGGGACAGAAAAAGTGTTGTCACTTGTCATGTGCTGCTTGCTGCCTGCTATGAGCTGTTTTTCTCTGTGACATCCCTCTGTTGTGCCACTCTACCTTGAAGCAAGCCAAATATGAACTGAAACCTCTATAAAATATGACCCAAATAGAACTTTCCTTTTTCAATATTGAGTGTTGAGTATTTTGTTTCAGCAATGAGAAAGGTAGTTAAGACAGTACCAAAATGTATATTAGGTTTCTCTAGAGAAATGGAACCAGTAGCTTTGTAGGGAAAGGACTGGCAAGTCTAAAATTCATAAGACAGGCCTGCAGACTGTAGATTTAGGTAAGAACTACTGTTGTGGACCTAATTCCAGCATCTACAGTGCAGGCCAGTAGGTTGAAAACTGAGGCAAGATTTCTGGTTGCAGTCTTGAGGCAGAATTTCTTCTGCTGCTACTCATACATAATCCTTTGCCCTTAGCAAGTATCTCAGTGGGTCACAATTCTTTACCTGCTGGGGTGACCCATACCTTCATTCCCATGTTAGAAAAAACTAGAACTAGAGAGTAAAGTTGCTATTTTTTTTAACAACTTTTGCAGTAGAGGAAAAAATTCTCAATATATAACTGGGCTTATTTCCAAATACAGTAAAAATAAGTAGGAATTTATAGCTAAGGAGTAGGGAGGGGACCAATGGATGGAAAACTACTAACAAGAAACATCAAAGGTAAGAGGGTTCTGGCTAAAACAACCTAACAGGATTTTTGCCAAATACCAGAGTGATCAAGTATCACTTGGGAGACTTGATTAGATATCAAGTCTAATCAGATGCTAAGGTTAGGAGATTCTGGCTAAACTTACTGACCAGGATTCTCGCTAAAATTGAGTGATAAAAAGATAGACATGGAAGTACAAAAGTCAAGGCTTAGAGCCATGAGTTACAGTGTGGTTATGGCCAAGTCCAAGAACCATACCACACACAATCAGTCCTGAAAATGGCACAGAAATGACATCAAGAAACCTTGGTCACAAAGATACGAATCTTTGAAGGGGGTAGATCCCAACTTCCATATGCAGATGCATTTTGCCAAGAAGCACAACAAGAAGAGTTTCAAGAAGATGCAGGCAAACAATGCCAAGGCCATGAATGCATTTGCTAAGGCTATCAAGACCCTTGTCAAGCCCAAGGAGGTCAAGCTCAAGATCATTCCAAAGAGAGTACACTGCAGGCTCACTTGACTTACCTATATTGCCCACCCCAAGCTTGGGAATTATCTCCGTGCCCACATTGCCAAGGGTTGCAAGCCTTACCAGCCAAAGGCCCAAGCTTCAGCCAAAGGCCTAGCTTCTGCTCCAGTCCAGGTTCCCAAAGGTGCCCAGGCCCCTGTGAAGACTCCACAGTAAAAGCTTCTTATCTGTTGATGTAAAAACGTAAAGACTGGTGTGACTCCTGGGGTACCATCCATGGGGGACTGGTGTCTTTTTACAAGTAAACCTGAGACAGGAAAAAAGTCAACACCTAGTTAGGAAGAGAATTCCGAGGAGCCTGAGTAAAATTTGATCCAGAAGAGATGTGTCATTCCAAAAGTCTGCACCAGTAGGGTCCTACTTCAGTTGAATTATAGTTTTCCATTGACTTTAATCACTGGACATAAACTCACAAAGAGATCTCCTGTATTGCAGACCCACTCTTCCTTACCTCCACTGTCCAAATCTCTGGGTATTTGTGATCAGTCAACACAGTCATAACCATAACACTTGTTTTACTTATTGATTTCAGGCTCAAAGAGCCCAAAGTAGCCAGGTGACAGTGTTCACTTCCTGTGCAATAGGATTATTGTTGTATCTCTTACTAGAAGCATTCTTTCCTTTGGGGTTAAGAAATATTGAACATCAGAGCATACAGCCACAGACAAAGGAAGGAAAATTTTGCTATTTTAGTACTGGAAGTAATAATAAAGTATGTGGTTCCTGGCCTAGAGCTGAGGGTGCAGGATAAATTATGAAGCCAATGAAGATTATTTACAAGCCTTACAACCTAATGGAATTTGTTCTGCTCTTTTGAACTTAATTGAACCCATGAGCCATCCTTCCATCCCATTTGTTTTTACATTCCTGAATGTGAATATATATCCTATATCCTATGCCACCATTGTTTTGGAAATTGGCTTCACGAATTCACATGTAGAGAGGAACTTTATGCCAGGATGAATCATATACCAGGGCTCACTCATAAGTGATTTGCATGGTTCAGATTATGAGATTTTTAGAGGTAATGAGGTCAAGATAAAATTTTTAGTTTAAGAGTTGATGCTGGCATGATTAAGACTTCTGAGAATGTAGGGTTGGAGTGACTGTTTTGCACTTGAAAAGGACATGGACTCTCGGGGACTCTGGATTAAATTGTCTTCCCTCATGAGACTATATGGAAATCCTAATTCCCAACACTTAGAATATGATCTTGTTTGAAAATGGAGTCTTTACAGAGGTTGAAAAATTAAAACGAAGCTATTAGTGTGTGTCCTAAACTAATATAACTGGTACCCTTATAAAAAGGGGAAATTTGGGTGTAGAGATCTGCAAACAGGGAGAAAGCCATATGAAGATGAAGGCAGAGTCCAGAGTGACAGTTGAACATACATAGAGGGAAAAATGAGAAAAGAAATGGAGAGAAGACAGCCATGTCAGTAGACTGATGTATTTACAAACTAAGGACCATTAAGGATTTCCAGAGAATACCAGAAGCTGGAACACAAAGCAGGAGTTCTACCTTGGACCCATCAGCAAAAGCATGAACCTAAGTAGCACCTATATTTCAGACTCTAGCCTCTATAGATATGAGATAAAATTTTGTTGTTTTAAACACCATTATTGTTACTTTGTTATAGCAGCCCTGGAAAACTTATATGGAGCCTCAGTGAGTATTTCATTTCTCAGCTCCTGAGACATCTGAAATACACAATGGTGTCATCCTTCATGTATCTGAAATTCTTCATTCCCTCTTTAGCTCTGCGTTTATTATTCTATCCCCAAGGAAATGTGGATTGCTAAGGAACATAAGGAAAGCAATTATCTGGACCCAATTCTCTGTCATTTTCTGTTATTAGGGTTTGAAGTTCCCAAACCAGAGGTCATCTTCAAGTTAGAACATGGAGAGGAACCCTGGATGTGGGAGAAGGAAACCCCACATCATGGTTGTTCAGGTGAGTGTGAGTCAACCTGAGGAGAAATGCAGAAGTCATTTTTTCCCCAAGAAAGGCCAATGCCTTTATTTTTCTAATTTTTATTTTCATTACTACATATTTACAAATGCACAAACAGTGCAATATTTAACCTTGTACATAATGATTATATTCATTGTGGATAATTGGTACATTGACATAACACACCTTAATACTTTTTTTTTCAAGAGAATTAAACCATTTATTGATTACACATGATAATGGATGATACACAGCTTCAATCCCATCTATCATTGTACCTGGTACCATTATTCAATTTAGATATATAGGATGTGCCAACAATCATTTTTATAACCAAGTAGCTGACTGTTTGCTTGGGTGACCTTTTCAATGGTCAAATTCAGAGGTCACATCAGTGTCAGTTCAGCTACACCAAGGTTTCTGAAGACAATGACTTCTTTAACCAAGCAATTGTAAAGAATTTTTAAATGGAACCTGGCATCACCCTGAAGGAATTCTAACTTCACACTGTTTGGGATGTTAACCAAGATGGCTAACTTTACACAGCACATTTAAAAAAAGACACATTTATTCAGCGTCATGATTAGACTATTACATTTAGCAATCAACAGCATGGGTGCAAAAAAAGGTCTACATTGAAACCCTTTGTTGGAATACTTTACACTTTCCACAGAACAGAAACTAAAATAACCTGTTTTACAATTAGTCACAAATACAGTCCTCGAGTTTTTTGCCCAAACGCATGAGTATTGTCTAAAACATGTCTTCTTTGTAGCAGCTAGGCCCTGCCACCACTGTGCTTAGCTGAGTTCACAAATCTGTTGTAACCTGTAGCTTCCCTGTCACTTCTCTGGCTCTCCTCTCCTGCTAAGCTTTGTCTCCTGGAAGTGTTTAAAACCTTCTGCCACTGCCATAGCTACTGCTGCTGCTGGAGCCACCATAGCCACCTTGATTTTGTGGTTTGGTAAAATATTGGCCTCCACCACCATAGGGCCCAGAGCTTCTGCCTCCAAAGTTTCCTCCCTTCATGGGTCCAAAATTTGAAGACTGACTGTTGTAATTGCCAAATTCATTGTAGCTTCCACCACCTCCATAATTGCCTCCATCATTTCCAAACCCATTGTAGCCATCTCCACTGCCACCATATCCACCCCCACCACGGCGGCCACCAAAGCCACCTCGACCACTGAAGTTGCCTCCACAACTGAAACTGTCATTGCCACCAAAACCACCTCCACGACCACCACCAAAATTTCCAGAACCACTTAGCCCTCTTTGGCTAGATGAGGCACTAGCCATCTCCTGCTTCGGCTGGGCTTTCCTCACTTCACAGTTGTGGCCGTTCACAGTGTGGTATTTTTGAATGACAATCTTGTCCACAGAATCATGGTCATCAAAGGTTACAAAAGCAAAGCCCCTCTTCTTTCCACTGCCTCTGTCGGTCATAATTTCTATCACTTCAATTTTTCCATATTGTTCAAAATAATCTCGTAGGTGATGTTCTTCAGTATCTTCTTTAATGCCACCAACAAAGATCTTCTTCACAGTTTAGTGGGCACCTGGTCTTTGAGAATCCTCTCTTGAGACAGCTCTTTTTGGTTCCACAACTCTTCCATCCACTTTGTGTGGCCTTGCATTCATGGCTGCATCCACCTCCTCCACAGTGGCGTAAGTGACAAACCCAAAGCCCCTGGAACGCTTGGTGCTTGGGTCTCTCATTACCACGCAGTCTGTGAGTGTTCTCCATTGCTCAAAATGGCTCCTCAGACTCTCATCAGTTGTTTCAAAGCTCAGCCCTCTGATGAAGAGCTTCTGTAGCTGCTTGGGCTCCTTGGGAGACTCTGACTTAGACATGACGGCAGCCGGAAGGGAGATTAACGATGCTTCCTCTGCAGTGTCCACCAGCAGAAAGAACACCTTAATTCTTTTTATTTCCCCTTCTCTTCCCTTCCCTCAGCCAGTTCTTTTAAAGTTGTACCACTATGACTCTTCTTAAAAGTTTGAAATTTAGAAATTGCTTGAGGACAAATAGCTTTGACTTCTCAGTTACCAGTTGTTCTCTGACTTTGTTTTCATTTTTCTTGCAAGCTTATCTCCTTTGCTAGGCTTTCTTGAATTGTCCTGGTTCATATACTACTCTGGATCCTATGCTATGGCCTCCACACAATGTATATTACTTTCTTGGATATTCTTTCGTTCTATTACATTTTAATTCTGTATTACTTAAAACATATCCTGTGTCTATTTTTATTTTTCTTAGTACCTATTTGGCTTGTTTTTTTTTTTTTTTTTTTTTTTTTTTTTTT
>PVKN010027344.1:0-13556 GCA_004027915.1 Capromys pilorides | reverse complement strand
TAACAATAATAATATATGGACTGTGAAAGGGAAGGGGAGGCAAAAATTAAACAAAATGTCACAGTTGTAACTGTTGTAGATGGGTCATAGGTAAAGATGTGTTCAATATACTATAAACATCATTTGAATTCTTTGTATATTCCTAATATACTCCAGGATGAAAAGTTAAAAAACAAAACTTAAAAAATAGCAAGTATGCATAGGAACTACAGGGAAAAGGAAAGAGGATTGTTTTATAGCAAAGAATTGATATTTTGTTTTAAAAGATGATAGTTTGAAGGTATTAATAGAAGAGTTATTAGAATTGAGCACATTTGGTAGATTTTAGACATGCAAAGGTAAGAAAAAGCCACTTCAGAGCAAAAACAAAACACTGTAAACAAATATTAATCACATTATCGCTGTTGAGCTATTTAGGAAACAGACTGATTTAAGAATAGGAACAAGAAAAAAGAAAAGGAAATGAACCTAAAAGTTTAGGGGAAAAAAGAAAGGAAGGAAGGAAAAATGTTCAGTCACAAAAAAAGATACAAGGGCAGTGTTAGCAAACCTCTAGCATGCATGCCACAAGCTTACTGTGTGATATTTTTTTACTCTAAAAGGTTTGCTATCACTGCACTAGGCAGTAGCAAATTATTTTATATAATACATTCGAGTGTGGAAATGACAGGAAAAGCATTATACTGCATAAACTTTAACGTAGCAGTAATGTGAAGAGTGGTACAAAAGAATTACAATGCTCCTGTAACAGAGAATCATGCTCTAACAATAATGATACGGAGGATTGGAGACAAAAGACCAGACATCTGAGTTGGTACTCAATGGCCAAGATTTCAAAAGAGCAAATATCAACTATATAGATTTGAAGTGATTTAAATAAGATTCTTTTCCATAGCACAATCTAATACTAAGGAAATTACCCTACTAAAAACAAATGATTGATGCCAAAGTCTATTCCCAACTTCCTCAGAATATATGAAAGTATTAATTTACAACTAGATGTGTCAATTCAATTAATGTTTAAATTTCAGCTTTGGATTTTGGTTTCAAGAAAACATTACTAAATCACTTTAAAAAGCATGAGCAAGGATCCAGATTTGCCACAAAATACTCCAAATAGAAATTTTGTGTACTTTTTTTGTGTTTTGTTGCCTTTCCAGAAATGCCATTTAATGTTAAAAGCACCTCATTCAATAAATTTCAACATCCAGCTATTCTTCCACTACTATCAATGGTTTTTTTACATGTGAAAATAGTACTTCATAATCAAGGGAACAAACTTTAATTAAGAAAGGTCACAACTTCACTCAAAGAACTTCTAAGAAAGAAAATAAAGGTGGAATGGGGAAAGCACAAGACTAAACTACAAAATCACTAAGCAGATCTCCACACACAAATCAATAGCATTCCTATACACCATTAATGAACACAGTGAAAAGCAATTAGGAAAACTATACCAATCATGATAGCATCAAAAATTTTAAGTAATAGGTATTAATCTAACTAAGGAAGCAAAAGACCTCTACAATGAGAATTACATAATTATGAAGACAAAAACAAAGACATCAGAAAATGGAAAGATATCCCCTATTCCTGAACAGGCAGAAGCAACATAAACAAAATGGCTGTACAGTATTTTTCTACATCAAGATTCAATGCAATCCTAATCAAAAAATCAATGCCATTTCTCACAGTGTTAAAGAAAGCAATCCCAAAATTTATCTGGAATCAGAAGAGCCCCAGAAGAGCCCCAGAAGAGCAAAAGCAATCCTGGATAATAAAAGCAAAACCGGTGGCATCACAATTCCAGATTTCTTATAAAGGTATAGTGAATAAAATCACATGGTACTGGCACAAAAGCAGGCACGTGGATCAATGTACAGAATAGAATAAGCAGAAAAACTCCAAGTATACACAGCTATTTGATCTTTGATAAAGGCACCAAAACCATACACTGGAGAAAAGACAACCTTTTTAATGAATGGTGCTGGGAAAACTGTATATTAACACACAGTGAATTGAATCTAGACCCATGTATCTCACCACATATTAAACTAAAAATGAAATGGATCAAGTACCTAAATGTTAAATAGAAACTTTTCAGCTGGTGGAAGATAAAGTAGGCATCATTCTTAAAGACATAGGCATAGGCAAGGACTTTCCGAACAAAACCTCAATAGCACAAGAAATAATATCAAAAATTATCCAGTAGGACAAAAAATCCTCAGCCAAATTAAAAAGCTTCTACACAGCACCAGCAATAACCAACAGAGTGAAGGGATAATTTACAAAACAGGAAAAAAACAAACAAACCCTGCTATCTAGTTCATGGACAGGGGGCTAATATCAAGACTATATAATAAACAATTAAAAAAACTAGACCCTTCCCCAAAATAAAAGAACCAATCAAAACTGGGCAACGGAAATGAAGACATTTCTCAGAAGTACAAATGGCCAATGAATACATGACAAAAATACCATTGTTGGCCATCAGAGAAACAGAAATTAAAAACACACCAAGATACTATCTTATACCAGCAAGAATGGCTATCATCAAAAAAATCTAAAAATAACTAATGCTGGTGAGGAGTAAGGAAAAAGGAACTCTACTACACTGCTGGTAGGAATGTCAGCTATTCCAACTACCATGGAAATCATAATGGAGATACTGTAAAAAATAACAGGAGAAATTTTATTTGTCCTGTATCCATTTTGCTGCACTGAAAGCAAGACCACAGGGTTTGGACAGATGAGGGTGTTATGAGAAACTACAGGGCAGATTTATTGGACTGTTTTTAGAGACCTCTCTGTCAAGTTCTTGGTTTTAGTAAACTCTGAAGGCAGTGATTATAAGATTGGCTATAGGGATTTGACGATCACCCTTAAATTTTTAAAATTTTTTCCATATGCCAGGAACTTCCAGGGGAATGAACTGAATCTTGAGAAAAACAAAACAAAACAAAACAAAAAAAACCACAACTGTCCTTCTACTGAGAAGGGATCTAAGTGGCTGTGGGGTTTTAGAGCCTCTGTAAAATGGGCCACAAATTGGGCTGGACTTTCTTGGGGGCCTGGGTAGACTTTTTTGGAGTTTGTCGAAGTTGTTATACTTAAATGAGGTCCGGCCTAGACCAGTGAAGCTGCATTAGTCTCGCCCAGGTTCTCCATTCTTTGTGGACAGGCTTGTGGCTCCATCTAGAGTCCAGTGTAGGAACAACAATTAGCTCCGTGTCTTCAGGAGTATATTTGGGGTGTGGGCCTCATGGGACTGTTGAAGAGATCACTGTCTAAACTCACATTGTCCTTCAACAGGGGAGAGTTGTGGTGAGAACGATCATGCAGATGAGGTTAAAGAGGCAAGTAAGATGAATAAGTTCTTTAATGTAATGTGAGTGGCTTCATGAGAAGAAATGGAGGTAAGCTTTAAATTGGGAGAGAAGAGGAAAAATGGAATGTAGATAAGGGTAAGGCTCTTGGTGTTACAAACCTTTTGTATGTAAGGGGCTGGTGGGTAGACTCACAGGGGTGGTCTGTCGGAAGGAAGACCAGGTCACAGTGGCACGGGCAGGGCGGGCGGGGGGTAGATTTGTCTGTGGGATCAAAGTTTTTAAGGCAGTTAGAGACTGGGCAGAGGCTGTGGTATGGGCATGTGGAGGGGTAAGGGTTGTTGAAGTACACACAGGTTATAATCTGGTATGAGGTAGACAAAAGTGAGTAGAGATGGTTGAAAGCAGAGGACAAAAGCAACACGATCATAGGGGAACTCTCTGAACTCTGGAAAAAGTGCTCAAGTTCAAGGAGGATCTGAAAACTGAACAAATGGGGTCCTGCTGATTCCTGGGATGCTGACAAGGCATCTTCTGGCTCAGGCTCAACTTTTTTGGTACTCAGGATTCAGCTGAGGACTTTGTGCTTGCCAGGCAGGTACTTAAGATGCTGAGCTATCTCCCTAGCCCTGCTGTTTTGTCTGTTTTTAATGGAGCCAACCTCTTCAACAATCACACCATTTTGACCTCCAACTTTACAAGTGCTTCTTTTCTGGCCAAATCAAAAGCTTTTGAAATCTTTCTGCTCTGCTTTTTACTCCTGCTTTTCAACATAAACCTGGCTAAAGTAGCCAACAGTATTCATTCCACAACCTAAACATTGTATTACCTTGAAATTTCCTCTAAAGATCAGTTAGTTCATCACTTTTAAACTCAGTTTAACCCAAAGTTTTAGGTCACTGTTTCAGTTACTCTTCTGTCATTGCTGGGACAAATACCCAACACTCAAAATGAAGGAAGGAAAGGCTCACAGTTAAAGGTTTCGGTCCATACTCAGTTGGCTTCAAAGCAGCCTGGCACATGCCAAAGGGCTGTGGCTAATGGTGGCAGAAAGCAGGAAAACAGCAAGAGCAAAATGGGAGGAGTAACAGCAACAATGACTACAGAGAGTAAGACTGTCTCCCTTATGTTACATTCAGGCTATCTGCCCCAGACTGGGTGCAGTAGTCATACCAATAATCCCAGCAGCACTTACACCCATAATTGCAGTGGATCATGAGTTAATCAGAAAGTCTAGAAGTCTGCTCCATGACTGCATGAGGCTTTAGGGGGACAACTAGACACAAACCATAACAGTCACAGACAAAATGTAGGCAAAACTCTTCATCAGAGGGTAAACAGGAATGGCTAGTCCAATTTCCAACAGTCTTTATGCTCAACTGAAACTTCATGAGCCAGGCCTTTACTCTCCATATTCTTACCAACATGCTAGATTTTGGGGTACAATTCATCAAGATCTGCTTACAGTATTGAAGCATCCCTCTTCTCCAAACTTTTTTCAAAATTCCTATAAGCCAGCTCTCTATCCATATAGTCAGGTACACAGTCATAGCAACTCTTTACTTCTTTGGTATCAATTTTCTTTATTAGGCAGGCTTTCCATCACTGGGGCAATATGCATCACAACTGCAACTAAAAGACTTTTCTTTTAGCCCACAGTTTCAGAGATTTGAGACTACAGTCTTCTGGCTCTAAGACAGAAACAACGCGGGAGGCAGGCAGCAGGGAAGGGGCATCAGGAAGCAGAGAACAGGGTAATAATCAAAACAAGGTACCCTGGACTTAATGCACCTTTCAAGGTCACACTCCAATGACCCACTCTGAATCATCAGCGGAGTTAACCCACTAAGATTAGTGCCCTGATAATCAAATAACCACTCCAGCAGTTTTTTAATCCAGTCAAATTGACAATGAAGATTAAGCAGCAAAATAGTGAGAGCCCTGGATTACCCATCTCAAGGTCAGTGTCCACAAACTGAGCCTCTGAGTGCACAATATCAGAAGACTGGGCTAAAACAATGACTTTTCCATCACATCTCTAGCCTTGAACAGTATAGCAAGAAGGAAGACATCTACTAGGGCACAGGACAAGAAAAAGAGCACAGAACCTTTTGTTTAAACTCAGTACTAAGGTTGCCATGGTGAAATACAGTACTAAGCAGAACCCCAAAGAGTCCTATCCTTAGATGAGTTCTGACAGAGCTTTTATGCCTGTCTAGGCACCAAGACTTATATTCTGATAGAATGGATTTACATTCCCACCTTAAGTAATATCAGCTACAACTTAGGCCTGGGGTGTATCCTTGAGAATACACAGGTGCCTATAGCCTTGGCACTCAGTGAAATCCAACATTAGAAGGATTCCCACAGCCCCTGTCAGTGGGCCACAAAACATGGCCGAAGCTTTTGGACCCACCCTGTTATTAGGTAAAGACTCAAAGCCCTAGGTAACTGAACTTTTACTCTGGCCAATATCACCTGTATCTGAAATGTGCAGTTTCAAATCCACCACACCAGCTGGCAGCCCATAACAACTTGAGCGAAATCTTGCCCCTGTGCTTCACTGGTCTTGGCAGACTGTGGGCACTAGGTGTAACCCAACATTGTGGTACCGATAGTCACATAACTACCCATCCCCAACCATAAGCAACACAACATAAAAAGAGACATGGTTTCTCTTGGGAAACCATTGTTTCTCATGGTTTCTCTTTTGGGAAAAGAAAAGGGAAATAACTATATTGCCAAGGCACTCCATAAAACACTGGGGGCTGGTACTCCCATTACAAAATGTAAAGTTGGCAGATTCATTACAGGACTTGATTAATGGCAGACAATGCAAAAAAGTATCTGGACCTACTATAACCCCACATGGTGGCTTACAGAGATAACTTTGTAGGCATGTGCAGTTAATCCTAAACAGCAGACTGTATTTGGGGACAAATGTGGAGTTGGGGCTCCCTCTAGTGCTAAAACTGTGACAACCCACCATTAACAATCAGCAAACCTACACACAGTGCTGAAAAAAGTGACTACAGTTTCAGAAACAAAACCAAAACTTAAGAGTTTATTAAAAGACAAACATAAATAAATAAATACCTCATTACAAAGACCTCTACAAACATCTAACCCTACAAAGCATAGATGACACTGTACACCAATAAGCAAAGAGAACACTCAAATCCTTGACCCCATCTATTGTATCAAATGAAGTATAAGAAACCAACCATAAGATAATTGACATATATAAACTCTTGGGCAGAACTGAAAATAAGTACTTTAAGGAAATTTAAGCTTTAAGAAAACAAATAGAAATAATGCAACAGTATATGAGAGAAATTTACCAGATTCCAGTAATTTTAAAACTCAAACACAAGTTCTTGAGTAGAAAAGTACACTAAGCAAGATAAAAAATGCAACATAAGGCACAGAAAGTATAACAGATAAAATAAGAGAAACAGTAAGCCTAAAGACTGAACATCTGAAAACACACACACGGGGATGGTGGGGGGGGGGAGCAACAATAGAATGAGAAGGAATAAAGATAGCTTACAGAAACATCAAAATCAAATTAAAAGTACAAACGTTTGAGTTTTAGTGGTTCAGGAGAGACATGAGAATCTTAACAGAGTAAAAGGCTTATTAAAAGAGATAATGGGGTTGGGGAAGTAGTTTAGTAGTAGAGCATTTGTCTAGCATGATAAGGCCTAGCACAGAAACAAAACAAAACAAAAAGTTCCAAGCCCAGATACAGACACAATCATGCAAATACAAAATTATAGGGCTCAGCCAGATTCAGTTCATATATGAAATATCCCAACACATATAATCAAGCTCTAAAAACTTGCAGAATCAGCAAGAGAGAATAAAAAATAAATACAATCTAGATGAAGTGAATATATTTGAAACATAAATAAAAAGAAAAACTAACCAGATAAATGAGTTATGAGATGGAATCAGGAACAAAAAAATCTTCTATGATAGAAAAGTTCAGGGTCAGATGGCTTCATTACACAACTTTACCAAATCTTTAAAGAACAACTATCAATTCTTTTTAAGTTTTTCTCAAAAATTAAAAAAGAGAATATATGTCAAATACGTTTACCTTGCCGGCATTAACCTGATTACCCAAATTAGACACAAATGTAACTGAAAAGAAAGCAACAGGTCAATATCCATGATAAACACAGATGTAAAAACCTTTAGAAAAGTACTCTCAAACCAAATCAAGTAGCACCTTGAAAGGCTTATTAACCATAATCAAGTGGAATTCATGTCACAATGCAAGGATGGTCCAATATACACAATAATCAATAAATATGATACAGAATAACAACTCAATAAACAAAATATAATCATATATTCATTAGTTGATGTAGAAAGGATATCTGATACAATTCGATACCCTTTCATAAATAAAATATTGAACAAATGAGACATAGAAGGACCATTTCTCAATAAGATAAAAGTCATTTGAAGTAAGCTACCACCTAACATGGTGAATAAAAGAAAGATGAAAACTTTCTCTCAAAAATCAGGAACAAAATAATGACGCATACTTTCAACCACTTTTTTTCTATATAATGTTAGAATTCTGAGTCAAAGAAAGTAAGATGAAAAATAAAGACCATTTAAACTGGAAAAGAAGCCAAATTGCTGTTCTTTAACATGACATGGTTGATATGTACAAGAATCCCAAGTATTAGCACATTTTGAGTACGAAATAATCAACATACAAAATTGCTAAAATTCAACAGTGAGCTATCTGAAAAAGAAACCATTCTGATTTACAATAACTGCTCCCCCCAAACAAATAGAAATGCATTTCACCAAGGAAGTACAAAATCTCTATAATTAAAAGCTACAAAACACTGAATGAATCAAGCAAATGTGCTGGTAAAAGCACTGGCAAAGATGGGGAGAAAAGGGAATCCTTACATACTGCTAATGAGTATGTAAATAAGTAGTCATTTCGCAAAACAGTATGAAAATTGCTCAAAATATTATAAATTACTACTGTGATATAGCAATACTACTACAGAATATATATCCAGAAGAAAAGAGATTAGTCTGTTGAGGCATCTATACTCTTTCATTTATTGCAGCACTCCAATAATCAAGAAATGCAAAACACTAAAGGTCCATTAACAGATGCATTGATAAGATACGGCATATATACAAAGTGGCCTACTGCTCATCTATAAAGAAAGATACAAGCAGTTACTTGTGTCAACATGGGTGAAATTAGAAGTTATTCTTTTAAGTGAAATGATTTAGACATACAAAGACACACCAGAAGACTGCTGGGCAAATTCAGCAGCCCCAACCCTGCCTCCAGCCTTCCAAGCAGTTTGCTGAATCAGGCTTCCCTTCCTTGCCCTAAAGATGCAGGGTAGACTTGGCAACCCTAGCCCTGCACCCCACCCAACCTCCAGCCTTCGCACCAAAGTTAGCAGAGTTTGGCCACACCTCCTCATCCTGAAGACTGTAGCAGAGACCTGATAGGCTGGCCCCTGCATCCCCAAGCTTTCCCTCCAGTTTGCTAAGTCCACTGAGTCTGGCTTACCCGCCTCATCCTGAAGCAGGAGCAAGTATTCTGGTTTCTGACAATGCCAACTGCAAACCAAGTGTAATTAAAGAGACAAAGAAGGTCACTACATACTTATTAGGGGAAAACTGCAAAAGGAAGGGATAACAATTATAAATATATACGCAGTCAATGTAGGAGCACCCAACTATATAAGACAAATTTTAACAGACATGAAAAATCTAATGAGGAATAACATAATTGTATAGGGGGACTTTAGCACCCCACTGACACAAAGACATACATCAACCATACAAAACATGAGCAAAGAAATAACAGAACTAAATCAAACTTACGAAGAAATAGACTTTTTTTTCCTGTATTTTTTTAGGGAAGGGTCTACAAGGTGTCCAGGGTCTCACTACTAGATTGGACTCATAGTGATCTGCCTGTTTACAGCCTCCCAAGAGCTGGGATTACAGGTGTGCACCACCACTCCCAGTCTCAATTTCCATCTCAGTGTGCCCTGGGGGCGGGGACGGCACAGCAGGCTCAGGGATTGAATCCCTGGCCCCAGTGCCTGTTAATCAGCTGAGCTATTTGGCTGGCTCTAAAAAATAGACTTAGTAGACCTTTACACAGTGTTCCACCTAACAATGTCAGAATACACATTCTTCTCCTCTGCACATGGGACATTCTCCAAACTAGATCATTTGCTAGCACATACAGCATGCTTAAGTAAAGATAAAGGAATCAAAATTGTCACATGCATATTATTTGACCACAGTGCAATGAAACTGTAAATTATTGACAAAAGAAAAAAGCAAAAATTCTATAAACATATACAAACTAAATAATAACCTTCTGGATAAATAATTGGTCATGGATGAAAATACAAAAAACTAAACAATATTTACAGTAGAATGAAAATGCAGATATTGGAACCTTTGGGATGCAATGAAAGCTGTCTTAAGAAGGAAATTTACAGCAACAAATTTTCACATCAGAAAAACAGAATGAACCCAAATAAACAATCTTGTGCTGTACCTCAAAGTCCTAGAACAAGAAGAGCAAGTCAAACTCAAAGCCCAAAGAAGGCAGGAAATTATAAAGATCAGAGCAAAAATAAATGCAATGGAGACGAAGAAAACAACACAAAGAATTAATGAATCGAAGAGTTGGTTCTTTGAAAGAACAAATAAAATTGGTAAACCTCTAGTCAATCTTATCTAAAAAAAAAGGAAAGAAAAAATTCAAATTCATGAAATAAATGAAAAGAACGAAATCTCTACAGATGCTATAAAATTCAGAAGATTATCAATATTTATTTCAAAAATCTTTACTCTGACAGAATGGAAAAATACAAAAGACATCAACAGATTCCTAGATATAGATGAACTATCAAAACTAAATCAAGAAAATGTAAAAATTCTGTATAATCCAATATTAGCCCATGAAATGTAAACTGTAATTAAAAACAAATAAACAAAAAAACACCTACCAGGGCTGGGGGAGATAGCTCAGTGGAATAAGTGCTTGCCTGGCAAGTGCAAGGTCCTGAGTTTGATCCCTGGCACAAATAAGAAAAACAACAAAACAAAACAAAAAAAACCCAAAAAAACAAAAATAAACCTACCAACAGAAAAAAAAATCCCAGCTCCTGATGGATTTATAGCTGAGTTCTACAAGAAATTTAGGGAGGACCTAATGCCAAATCTTCTCAAACCCTTCAATGAAATTGAAAGAGAAGCAATTTACCCAAACTCATTCCTTGAGGCAAGTATTACTCTGACACCAAAACGAGAGAAGGAACCAACCAAAAAAGAAAACTACATGGTGATCTCCCTAGTGAACACAGATGCAAATATCCTCAATAAAACACTAGCCAACAGAATGCAGCAAATCATCATACTTACACATCACAACTTAGGGCAATTCATCCCAGGAATATAAGGATGGTTTAACATACATAAAACCATAAATGTAACACACCACATCAACAGAACCAAAGACAAAAATCACATGATCATCTCAACAGATGCAGAAAAAGCTTTTGACAAAGTCCAACACTCATTTATGATAAAAAAAAAAAAAAAAGACTACAGAAAACTGGAATACTTGGTGTTATGGTTTATGTCTAGTTGTCCCCCCAAAGCCTCATGCAATCATGGGGCGGGGACTTCTAGAGTTTGAGACATGAGTCATGATCCATTGGGATTATGTGTTTTAGTACTGATGGGGTACAATTGGTTCCTCCCTGGAGCATGACCTGGGCCTGCCTAGGATATGATTGGCTCCTCCCTAGAGCAGGATCAAGGGCCCATCATGGGGTATGATTGGTTCCACCCTAGGGGACAATGGGCCCAAGTCAGAGTGACTGAGTACATAGAGACTTTTTAAAGGGCTGTTGCTCTCTGCTCCCCTGGTTGTTCTGCCGCCCTCTGGATGCCCTCTGCCCTGTTCCACTCAGCCTTGGACCAGCCGAATATGGACAGAAACCTCCAGCAACTGTGAGCTAAATAAACCCTTCCTTCCTTCATTTTGAGTGTCGGGTATTTGTCCCAGCAACGAGTAAAAGTAACTAAGACACTTGGTTTTTACCTCAACCTGATAAAAGCTATCTATGAGAAACCAAGAGCCTATATTATATTTAATGAACAAAAATTGAAAGCCTTAACTTTAAAATCAGGGAAAAGACAAGATGCCCATTGTCACCATTTTTAATCAATATAGTTCTGGCAACATTAGTCAGAGCAGTTAGAGAAGAAAAAAAAAAATAAAACAAAAGGAAAATTATCAATATTTGCAGATGATATGATACTATATGGTGAAGACCCCAAAAACTCCACTAAGAGACTTATAGATTTAATAACCAAGTTCAGTAGCATAGCAGGATGGAAATTCAAAATTCAAAAATCAATAACATTTCTATACACAAAAAATGAGTACACCAAGAAATTACTGAACCCACACCTTTCACAATAACACTCCCAAAAATGAAATACTTAGGAATCAATCTCACAAGGAAATGTAAGATTTACATAGTGAAAATTAAAATACTGTGAAAAAAAAAAAAAAGAAACTGAAGAGGATTTGATAAAATGGAAAATATTCCTTTCTAATGGATAGGAAGAACCAACATTGTGAAAATGGCCATACTCCCAAATTTGTTATACAGATTCAATGCAATACTGATCAAAATACCATTAGCATATCTCACAGATCTATAAAAAACATTCCTAAAATTTTCCTGGAAACAGAACAGACCTAGAATAACAAAAGCAATCTGGAGCAACAAAAGAAAGGCAGGAAGCATCACTATCCCTGACTTGAAATTATAATATAAAACTACAGTGATAAAATCTGCACAGTGCTGGCAAAAAACAAGACCTGAAGATCAATGGAACAGATTAGAAGATGCAGACACAACTACAAACATACTCAGCTACCTTTATTGTTGATAAAGGAGCCAAACATGTTTGCTGGAAGAATCACAGCCTCTTCAATAAGTAGTGCTAGAAAAATTGGCTTTCCTCATATCAAATAGACCCATGCCTATCACCACACACAAAGCTATAGTCAATATGGATCAAAGATTTAAATATTAGAAATGAAACACTAAATCTTCTGGAAGAGAAAGTAAGTAGAAAACTTAAGGATATAAAGATAGATGGAGAGTTCACGAACAAAAATGCACAGGAAATACTTCAAAGAATCAAAAATTGGGATTTCATCTTCTTGAAAAGATTCTGCACATCAAAAGAAATCACTAACACAGTAAAAAGAAAACTTACGAAATATAATGGACTATCCTTCAGGCAAAGGACTCCTATTTAGAACATATAAAGAATTTTTTAAAAATTAGGCCTCCAAAATTAAAAAAACACAATCCAAAAATGAGCATCTGTGATGAATATACACTTCAAAAGTGAAGAGATACAAATGGCAAATAAATATATGAAAAAAATGTTCAAAATCATTGGTCATTCAAGAGATATAAATTAAAGCAATGCTGAGATATCATGTTATACCAGAAAGAACGGCTATCATCAAGGAGTCAACCAATAACAACATTGGAGGGGCTGTGGGCAAAAAGGAACCCTTCTCCATTGTTGATGGGAGTGTACCATTATGAACAGAGCTGAGGATCAATGGAACAGATTGGGAGATGCAGACACAACTACAAACACACTCAACCACTTTATCTTTGATAAAGTAGCCAAACATGTTCACTAGAAGAATCATAGCTTCTTGAATAAATGGTGCTAGAAAAACTGGCTTTACAACCATTATGGAAATCAGTATGGAAATTCCTTACAAAGCTAGGATTGCAAATCCCATTCAAGCTAGCTATTGTCTCCTAGGTATTTTTCCAAAAGTACTGAAATCATCATACTACAGCAATATATGCACACCTATGTTTATGGCAGTACAATCTGTCATAGCTAAATCTTGGAAACTACCCAAATGCCTATAAACTGAGAAATGTATAAAAAAAAGATACAGTAGGTTTACACAATCAAATATTACTCAGCTATAAAATAAGATACATTCAAGGCTTTTGCAAGTAAGTGGATGCATCTAGAGACTGTTTTGTTAAGTGAAATAAGTGAGACCCACATGTGCAAAAATCATACTGTCTTGCTAGTGTGAGAACCTGAAAGTAAATAAAATTTTTCCTTTTAATTTCTTATCAGGTTTTTGTT
>PVKN010027343.1:0-13548 GCA_004027915.1 Capromys pilorides | reverse complement strand
TTCAAATCAAATCATGAATCCAACTCAGAGGTCAGAATATTGTGTATCATATGTATGAATCTGTAATCAATTCAGAGTACTCACATGGTTTTTGAATAGGTGAAAATATGCAAAGATATCAACTAAGAAAAAAGTTTCCATGGTAGTGCAGAATTACTAAGAATAAAACATAACATAAATACTAGAATGGCAAATATATGACCAGCACTTTTAACAGTTTGGAGATAGGATATCGCACATTAAAGCTGTTCTTAATATCATGCATTTAGCTACAAAATATCCCAAATATTTAAGAAACTAGAGGGCAGGTTGAGAATATTAAATCAAAGACATAAGGCTGGGAGATACATCGGTGATCTAAGCACCTGCGTGGCAAGTGCAAGAACCTGAGTTCCATCCCCTGGTACCGCATGCTGTGCTGCCCCAAAACCTAACATGGTGATGCACACCTGTAATCCCAGCACCGGAGAGACTGAGACAAGAGAATCACTATGAGTCCAAACAGAGTTGCAAGAAACAAAAACAAACAGTCCTAAATAAATAAATAAATAAATCATATACATGGAAGTTATGGAAAAAGACTCAGATTAAAATTCTAGAGATGTCTTAAATTAAAGTGAAATGAGACTAACAGCAAATTAAGGCATTGCACAAGACTAATGGCATAAAACCTAGCAACAAATAAAAGCATCCAAAATCAAGCTGAGAAGAAATAAAGGCTGAAAACAAATTAGAAGAGCACTGTAGAGTCATGGGGTGTTTGCAAGCTAACATACATGCCAATGACGAGAGAGGGCAGAACAGGGAAGAACTGTAAAGAACCTGGACCTTAAATTTTCCAATTTTGTTGAAAACTATAAACCAACAGACCTGAGAAGATCAATATATTTTGTGTACCAGGTTCAAGAATTCTATAATGAAATATACTATAATCAAATAGTTTAACAAGGAAGTGGAGCGAGATAAACACATTACACACAGAGAAAAAATAGATATGAAAACCAACACCTTTCTTATTGAAAATACTGTGAAGTAGAAGATGGTAGAGGAACTTTTCTGGAAAGAAAAAGATATTCTGTCATCATAGAATTCTGTGTTTATCAAATGTATATTTTTAAAAGGAAAGAAAATGACTCCCTTAGTTATAAAAACAGTGAAGTAGCCACCAGCAGAAATGTCAAAGGAAGTCTTTCAAATAAAAGGAAAACGATGTCGGATTTACACAAAGAATTTGGGATCCCAGAAAATGACAAACATGAAAAAATATTGAGATTTTTATTTTCTTACTTTTAACTCATTTTTAAAAACTAATAAAGCAGAAGCAATGTCAATTTATTGAGAGGTTCAAAATATATGGAGAATTAGAACCCAATATGCTGTGGTAAAGTTTTCTGTCAAGTGATAACGTTACTTGAAGACAGCTGTCGTCAGGTAAAGATGTGCTCTCTAATCTCAGACACCATAGATAAAAAAGGAAAGCAGGGACTTCCACGTAAAACCCATAAACAAGGTGGAAGAAGCATGGTAATATTATCACAGACCTAAGTATAAACTTCAGAGCCAAGAAATATTTTGAAAATTATTGATTTCCTATCATGTAGCTCATGGAGGCAAGGCACATCATGTTAAGGAACTGTCGCCATGCCTAGCTTAAGATATGCGCTCTTTGGAAGCAAGCTCAGTAAATCCACAAATCCTTTCCTGTTTCACCTCTCCTTAATCCTCCTTGCATGTGGAACCCTAAGAGTAATTGCTTTTACCCTTTTCTGTCTGAGATAATCTGTCTGCCACAGTCACACAACTGCAGGCTTTGGTTTTCTACTTATTAGTAGCTGCAGCTTGGTTAGCCTTTGTATGCATCCCTTGAGCTTTGCAGATACAGTTTTGGCAGCACTTCTGGGCTGGGATGTCCAGTACTAAAATCAGCTTCCTGCTTCTTACCTGCTCTGCCAAAGGCATGCACTCTTCCCGGCCTCTACAAAAGGAGACACAAATTCGTTCCTGGCTTCTATGGACCGCTGAAATCTGGTTTGGAAACTTCTTCATATTTTTTACTATGGAAGTTTTAAACTTGTATTTGATAACTCACTGCCAATGGTAACTTCTGGAGCCATGCTATGAACACCTCTGCACAGCAGTGCCTCTGGCCAGGAATCTCTCTGCCTGTGTGCAAAGGGATATTATAGGGATAAGAAGGGTGGCAGGAAAAAGCTCTGGTCTTGTTGCCAAGTGGCATCTGTTCCCTAGCTAGTGCCAGCCTTGAGTTTGTTCTAATATAAGAAAGTCCACTGTTCACTTCGCTCTCATAGTTACTATCTACAAACTGTCTGTGGCATGCTGGAAAGTGCCTTCTATGCATGAATGGCACTGAAGCTGTTTGTTAACACACAGACAGGGAACTGGATGCATGTGGAAAGCCCTTCAGGTACCATGTTTACCAAAGTGGTCCTGAAAACCCTTGAAACTGCAGCTGCCTCCTGATTCAAGGTAAAAAACTCAAATCCTTAAGATAATGAATATTTTTGAGTTCTGGCTCCATTGTGAATGAGTCCATGGAACAATTTCTGATTATTACAGCTGGAAATAATCCCCTGCTGCCCATTTTTTGTGGTGATTATCTCATACTGACTCACAGTGATCATTCATAGATTTTTTTCCAATTATTACACATGTGTATTTTATTGCCTGCAGTAACTTTTAAATTACTTTTAAGGAGAAAGAAATGGCAATGAGAGTTTAACAACAGGTCAGTAGTCTGGTTACAATAATTAATATAATGTATATTGTTGTCTTCATAGTAGTTGTTTAGCGTACAAGATGCAGACATCATATCTTGTCTAAGCATTCTCTCAGGTTTTCACAGAGAGCAAATTGGTCAAGCAGTGGCCGTGACTCATTCAGATGGCTGATACTGACAAAAGATATACAAACTGTGTTACATGGTTTCAGGGTAAATGGGGGATTTTACTGACCTTGTCAGATACAAAAGTTACATTCTTTGTTATATAGGTCTTGCTTTATCTTGGTCTGAACCATTCAACAGAAAAGCCTAACCAAAAATGTATAAAAAGTGAAGCCATATTAATATGCTAAACTGTAAAAGGTTCAAGGCAACAGCTTCTGACATTGCCAGTTCTGCTGATAACCTACTACTATTATGGACTATTGGACTATATATACAGTTACTTTCTTCTTAGTTCAGTGAGAAGAAAGATTTGTACCAATAGTGTTTAGACAAAATATCGTGCCTGCATTTTTTTATGTGTGCGTGTGTGGCCGGCTCAGCCCGCCCTGGGGACGGGGTTGGCACCACGTGTGATGCCTGGATCAAATCGCAGTCCATGCGTTTTTGCCTAAGCTTGCCTAAGCAGGAGCTTTAAACCATTGAGCTGTATCGCCCACTCCATTGACAGATTCTGTTGTCTCCTATCATAGCCTAGAAGGAGAACTGCGGGATTAACACGTTGGCATTCCCCAAATTGGTTTAGCGGGGATTAGAGGAACTAATACCTTCAGTTCCATCATGATACAGGAGAAGATGACCCCAGGCGTAGCTGTAGGGCAGTGATGGCAAAGCTTTTAGAGCTTTTAATGGTACAAACAGCCCATTACAGCGCATGCGCTGTAGGTTGGCAACCACTGCTCTACGGACTTTGCAACTATGATTTCACTGAATCCCCAGAGAACGGTCTAAGTTATTTACTGTTTTCTCATTACATAGACAAAGTCATAGATGTCTCAAGTAGTTGGAAGATTTGCAGCAGAACACGCCAAGGGCTTGCAATTCTACTCAAACCTCTGTGACTACTGGGCCTTGTTTCTAGCACTGCAGTCTGATGTCTCCTCTCTTAACACACCTCAGTCACTGAGTTCCCCACTCTCCCTTGATTGATGAATAAACCTTCTGCTGATCAGGCATTTGACCACAGGAAAGCAGAAACAACTTGTGACTGTTGCGATAACAGAGGCAAATATCAGTACCCAATACACAATCTACTGCTTTGTTCAAAAGATTTGATGGAATTTTGCAAAGTATTGTATTCAACAATACTTTTATTTATTACAACAAGATTAGTAAAAACATACCGAGATTGGTCAAATTTTGTGGCTAGGAGTGAGAGAAATTTGAAAGAAAGTATCTGGATGATTTTAATGTTTTCAGTCTGCAATAGACAGAATCACATTTTTTTTTTTTCATAGAAATGAGAAGACTAGGGTCTTATTCACTAATATGTGTCTGGAACTTCCGGCCTATGACCTGTGATTTAGAACTGCTGGGTTGCATTCTCTCTAAAGAGCCGTGTGACCTTTCAGCAGAATGACAGGGTGAAGCAGGCAAAACTGTGTCCTGCTAAGCTCACTTCTCTTTTACAGAGCCCTTTCCCCAACTTTCAGGACCCCTATCCTCCTGACTTCTCTCCTGACCTAGTTTTCAATTCTGAAAGGAAATTATGAATGCTGTCAGGAGACCTTGCCTATGTTTGACCTCTGTGAGAATTTGCAATTATCCCAAAGGCAGTAACTCAGAAAGTCTTTAGCGAAAGAAATGAGTAGCAGTCGTATTCCAACTGACTAAGGAAACTATTTTGGTGGTTAAGGTTACTATTGAAAGGGAAAATTGTACTATTAAATCAGCCATGTGCCCCTCCCTCTCACATGGCTGTGGCTAGCACTGCAAAGATGGTAGAAAAACAAGTCATTCACCAAGTGTGTGAGGAAACACATAATCTGAATGCAATTCTGCACTGGCACAGAGGCTGAAGAGCTGCCATCGGCGAGGAAAATGAATGGAAACTTTCAAGGCGGTTCTGTGCTGAGTGGCTGCTGCCGCTGACCTTGTTGCTGACCTCACCACTTCCTCGCAGGATGTGTCAGCTGAGTGAATTTTGGCGGCCAGAGATGAGGAAATCCTATAATCAATTAAGAAATCAATCCACAAATATGTGATGGGCTTCTGCAGTTTGTAGGGCTCTGAGGCAAATTGTACAAAGGACACAGGTGATTCATGAAGCAATATTGCTACTTTCTAGTGGCATGTGATAACTGTCAAGGGGAGAATGTGCATGATGTGCGCTATAGGAGTCAAAAGGGAAAGCAGCTCCATGGCTGGTGTTGTCCAGAAAGCCTCTTTTTCAAGTGCCACTTCCCCTTTTCGTAATATCGTAGAAAAAATAATACAATACTTTTATTGAACTTTATGGGGGCTGGACACCGTATTCAACTTTTATACATATTAAATATTTCAGTAACTGGATGCAGACACATGGTAAATCATTAGTAGTATTTTATGATTAACATTATGTTAACCCTTTCATACTCTTCCAAAAAGAGGAGTATCTTCTCCATTCTAGTTGAAAAAACTGAGGTGCAGAGGAGGTTCCTACGTTGTATGAGATGGTGTGAATGCAAATACGGACTCCAGGTTGTTCAGGTTGGCAAGTCAAGGCAGAACTCAAAGGTGGGGTTGCGACCCAAGCTGTGATGGCGACGGAACAGCAACAATCGCAACAGAGGCAACAGACCAACCAGGGCACAGAGAGCAACAACAGGAGTCTGTCTCTCTGTCTCTCTTTATATTACATTCAGGCTCTCCACCTCAGCCTATCCGCCATAGGCCATACCCATAATCCCAGCCATACTCAGATCGATAACCCCATCAGTACTAAAACGCATAATCCCAGTGGATCATGACTCAAGTCTCAAACTCTAGAAGTCCCCACCCCATGTTTGCATGAGGCTTTGGGGTGACAACTAGACATAAACCATAACAGTATTAAAGGAATTCTACCTTCATCTGATGCATTGTAAGAGTTAATGATTCTCTCTCTCTCTCTCTCTCTCTCTCTCTCTCTCACACACACACACACACACACACACATACACAAACAAACACAAAAAAGTATTTTGTGAAACTTAAGTTAGAAAATTGTCAGCACTGGCTCACCGTTTAGGGAAGGTGTCTAAAACCCACAGCACCTCTAGGGCCCACTAAAATGTTTTCATTTATTTTAAACCAGAAGAACAAATAGAATATGATTATCATAAGTACACAATAGATAATATAGCCTGGATTATGGTCGCCTTTATACCATTATAGCAATAAAGTAAAAATGTTAATTTTTGAAGTACGAGACAGGGCAAAAGTGTCCATCACCCACAAAGGCCATGTAGTAGATTCTGCTGAGTCACTTGGGGGAGGGGTGGCTAAGCATAAGTCAAACAATTAGGGAACTACTGAGAAAATGATGTGCCAAATACTCCTGGGCTGCTAAGTTTGTGACTATGAAAGCATAAAGAAAACAAAGACATTATTAATCATAAGCTCAGAAAAATGAACTGCCTGCATGCGTACCAGTGTGTGATTGGGGTGGGGTTCTGACTGGCAGCTGGATGCAAAATATATATATATATATATATATATATATGTATATGCTTTCTGATTTAAGACAGTGAGCAAATCTATATACATGTAGTTTCTTTGTATTCCAACATTTCTTGCAAAACAGCAGAGGTATGTTTTTTTTTTTAATTTTTTTATATTTATTTATTTATTTGTTTGTTTGCTTGTTGTGTTTGTTTGTTTCTTTATTTATTTATTTTGTGGCTGGCTCAGCCTGCCCTGGTGGTGGGGCTGGCGCAGCATGTGGTGCCGGGGATCGAACCGCAGTTCCTGCAGTTGCCTGAGCTTTCCTAAGCAGGCGCTTTAGACCACTGAACCATCTCTCCGGCCCCGAGGTATGTTTTTTAAAATCCTTCATAATGCTGAAAAAAGCAAAATGTGTAAAGCTGCAGACTAGAAAACAGCAAAAGAGCCTGATTAATTTTTAAAAAGCAAAATTCAAGCTGACATACCTAAATGAAAGAGTTTCAGAACTGTAGTCTAAGGATAAAAATTTGTCCTTGAGTAACTAGTGTAACTGTAATTTAAGTGATTATGAGACAGCCAGATTATGTCTATATAAAGCAGCTGGTGGATGTGTTTACCTCCAGGATATATCCTGGTGGTAACAGCTTTGAAAACAAGTAGAAAATCTGCTGGGTCTTGCTAGACCAAGATAGGTGGTGAGGGGGCTCATGAAATCGCAGCCCGAGCTCATTGCTAGGAACACAGCTGGTATAGAAGAGAGGTGACATGAAGCCCACACAGACGTGCAGTAAAAGTGTGAGTAAACAGATGATTCAACACTAGGAGAAATACATTCCAGTAGTCTACCCTTCTTCTTATTTCGGCACTTAGAAGTCTAACCTTGCTTGATGGTTTTCTACCCATCAACCTGTCAGTCAGCATAGTCGTGCCCTCTAAAACTTCAATCTTTAGGAAGGATAGGCGATATATATATATATGATATATAATATATAATATAATAAATATATGGTTCCTTACTTCATATAAATATAGATATATTGTAAGAAAAATCATGCTAATTACTTAGAATACCCAATATCAATCCTTCCTTTGCAAACTGATAAGCACAGCAATGAAAAATTCTATGCATTTATGAAAAGGCAACCCTAAAAGATTATCCACTAGAACAGTGGACCTATAAGAAATATAGATGTTTTAATTCATCTATAGAGAGACTAAGCAGGCTGAGCCTTGAATGAAGTACAAGATTCTAGAAAGAAAAAAAATTCCAATCAAAATTTTTTAAACTTTAAGAAAATAAGGTATGATTTCGCAAAAAAGCAACCACACATACACTATAGAAAATAGTCTCTGATTTAGACAAAAGTCTCTGATATAGGCAAGGACCATATTAATGATGTGGTAAATAACATCCAGAAAACAGAGAAAATAAGGAGAGAAAAAATACTCAAGAGAGAAAATTTAAGAGTCATGAAAGCTCAAGCCAAAAAACTTAATCAGCCAAGAATTTAAGGAGTGGTTTAATGAACTGGCTACAGGTTTCCCAATACAACTCTGATATGAAATTGTTTTCAATACTGACTTTGGCTGAGTTCCTAGGTACGATTAGAGTTCTTAGGATAATTCTATAATCGCTGCTAGGATTACAAACAGAACATGGGTGAAAAGATGATATTTTGAATGATGGAAATAAAATCACTTCTAAGCACTTCATTTCCCAAAGAAATTTCCATTAACTGTTTTTGCTGATGGAAAAACTACCATGATAGTCCATGATTTGGCTGATATGTATAAGTTAGCTCTCAGCTTCTCACAGACATTTTGAGAGGTAATATGCTTTCACTGTGTTGGAAGCAGAGGAAGTTTAGCAGTCTATAACCCTAGACACTCAGAGATGGCTACAAAATAATCCCTAAATCAAATGGTAACAGAGGCCAAATTAAGGATGCTTCCAAGATTTACAGCTTGAAATACAGGGGTGTGGTGGTTTTTAAGAACACAAGGAATTTAGAATGTCAACAACTTTTAAGGGATGTTAAAGAGTCAGGTTGAAGTAACCATCAGCCTTCATTGTAAATATCCAGCTAACAATTTGTTACCTAAACTGAGATTTGGAAAGAGGAATTGGCTGTACTTACAGATTTAGAAACTATCACAGAGAGGGTAACTTGTGAGAATAGGGGACCTGAAACAGAAAAAGATAAGGTGGATAAGCAGAGGATCAGGAATAAGCTTGGAAAAGAGATGAAGTATATGGTGGTAGAATTAAGCTGAAGTCTGGAAAGACTATTGCAGACCTTAGAACAAAGAATGTGCAGGTAGAGATCTCCAGGTTCTGATGGACAAAACGTTGTCATCCTTAAGTTACAGAGGCACCAGAAAGAAGCATGATGATTTTAATTTTTATTTTATGATATATGCTGACAATACCCCATTATGAGAAGGTTAAATAGCCTTCATCTTTCAGATACTTTTAATTAGAGTTTCAGAGCAGATGAAAGATCTAAAGTATATATTTTAATTTTCTGGAAATACTAAGAGTAAACTCCTCCCGTAAGAGTCCCCACATCCCTTTGACTCATCTCTATATCTCCTTAACATTTTTCATCTTTTGGCTAAAAATTCAGACTTCTTTGTGCCAGAGCAAAAGTTGTTCTAGAGATGTTCAAAAATATCTGTAAGTGCTTTGGGCAAGCACAAAATCTGAACATGAGGAAAGTATTATAAACATGAGGAGATTAGAAAGACCCAAAGGAAGATAGCTATTTCTCACAGGACACATGGAGGTGTCTGATAACACAGATGTTAAAACTGATAGCCTAAGTATGACTTTTTTTTAAAAGTAAATTTATGTTCCTAGAAGGAAAATGGCAAGTGACAAGGCCCACGGGAGTTCCATGGCAAGGGTGTCTACAGCAAAGTGCATGAGGGTTGGCAGCTCAGAAACCACAATTGAAGTGGGCAGAGAGCAAGCTCATAGAGAACACAGAGGGGCGTTCACTTCTGTGCTGGATGAACTGGAAAGTCATGCCAAGGTGTCCTAAGGCGAGTGAAATAAACCCCTGTGTCCTTAGTAGATCACTAAAGATCTCTGCTGAAGGGGAGTGGGGCCACCCAGAAAGTTTCTATTCTTAAAGACCTTTAAACAACCTCTTTATGACTCCAAGCTAAGCTCAAAGGTATCTCATGATGGATTTCCACTTCACATAATGTTGCTTAGTCCCCATTCAAAGTCTGTCCCTCCTCAGTCACTTTGCTGGTAGCACTATTCAAAGTAGCCATACCAAGTGGCTTGTGCCTTAGAAATCTACTTTTTTATCATTCTGGAGCTGGAAGTCTCAGATCAATGTACTGACAGTGTTGGTTACCTCTGATATCCCCCCAGTTTATAGCTGGTTGTGCCTTCACGTGGTTGTCCCTCTAATGCAGGCTTATATCCTAACTTCCTCTTCCATTAGGTTTCTGATAACACAGATGTTATTTTGAAAGAATAACACAGACGTAATTTTGGAAAGAAAGAAACATTTTGGAAAAATGGAACATTAATTTATGCAGGGATGTGAGTCTTGAGACTAAATGAACTCAGTGAGAATACATAATCTAAATTAAAGGCTTATAAATTATTTTCTTTTTTCCCCCTTTTATGTACATGTACACAGCTCAGACTCAGAGTGATTCTCCTGTTTATAAGCTCCCTGGGATCATAGGCATGCACCATCATGCCTGGATTCCACCACCCTCTTAAGGCACCCTAGGGGTGGGGCCAGTGAGGCATAGGGGACCTGGGATCAAACCCTGGTCCCTGTGCTTGCCCAAGCAAATACTTAGCCCACTGAACTACCTTACTGGCCCTTGAACTCTTTCCTTTTTTTTTTTTTTCTTCTTCTGTATTTAGGGCAGAGTCTACAGCGTCTACAGAGTCTCACTACTAGATTGGACTCATAGTGATCCTCCTGTTTTCAGCCTCACAAGAGCTGGGATTACAAGCACACACCACCATGCTCAGTCTCAATCTCTACCTCAGTGCAGCCCATGGGGGTAGGGGGTAGAGCGAAATGGCACACCGGGAAACAAACCCCGGCTGCTGTGCTCTGCCTAAGCAGGCACTTTTGAATTATTTTCTTGATGCTAGTAAAGAAACACTTATTAGTTTCATGAATAGTCACCATTTCTAAGAACCAGACTCAATCCTAGACTCTAGGCATAAAAGTCAAACAAAAAGCTCAAACCACAAACGTCATGCCTTTTTTGTCCTCAAGATGCTTATTGTTCTGTGGGCAGAAGCTGTTGAAAGTAAAGTTTGACCATGTAAGCACATTTTATCATGTGCCAACAGCAAAGGGGAAACACGACATTTGCTTGGCAAAGTCACAGAAGGCTACAAATTGGGTCAGAGATGAATATTTGTAGAAAAAACTGTAATATATTATTGTAAGTGGATTTAAGTTAAGTAAAGGCAATTTCTTATAGATGTAGCAATGAAACACGGAGAAAATTAATTATAAGTATTTGATGAATGAAAACTGGCATAGAAGAAAACTTTTTTCAGAGAATTTTTGGAATATTTTTATTTCTATGCTGTATGACAATTAGTAGGAGACAATCTAGAAACTCAGCACAGAAACAGTATACTAAAAGCCACTAGAGAAAAGAAACGGATCACATTTAAAGGAAAACCCATTAGAATAACAGCAGATTTCTCTTCACAAACCATCAAGTCAAGAAGAACATGGAGCAAACTACTTCAAGTCTTGCAAGAAAACAAATTCCAGCCCAGACTGCTATACCCTGAAAAATTCTCTTTCAAGTTTAATACTACCATGACAAAGAACAACTGAAGAATTTGAGGATGACAAAGTCAGCCCTACACTGACTATTAAAAGATATTCTAGAAAGGGAACAAAATGATTGCAACTCCATGAAGGAGAATGGAAAGAATCCACCAAATAGGGCAAACAAACACAGGAGAAAAAGAAGTATACAACAGCAGTCTTTCAACTATTCTTTTGTATACAGCAACAAAATATGTCCATCAGCATATTCCACTTAAAATTGACCAGGAAATCTGATGAATCCTGAGGAAGATCATCCAGATTATCCGGTGGTAAAGCATGAGCTTTGTTCTTAGAGAACCTTTAGAGCTAGCACAAAACTCAGAGCTGGATAAATAGGTTTTGTCTACTTGGAGGCAGCAGGTTAAGCAGGCTGCCTGGAGCCTGCTCCCTCACTTTAAGAAGTTGAGAGAAAAACTATAAACACAACTATGAACACATACAATACTACTGTAGCCACTTGGAATACATATGACTCCCATTAAACATGACTACCACGTCGCAAAGAGGAAACAGAGCCCCACAAGGTTACATAACAAGGTCATATAACAAGTAGAAGAAATTAATTCAGTTTCTTTCAATCTGTTGTCTATATTTTTCCATTCATTCTCCTATTTTACTTTTAAACTCAGTATATGTCTGTAGTACATAACCATCACATTCATCTTGGGTTTTTCATACAAACATGTCCTGGGGACATAACACATCTTAATCATTTGTATTTCCACTTCTGCTCCTTCACTTCCTGTCTTCCCCCAGCCCCTGTCATTTTTCCACAAATCTAACTTCTTATTTCCTTTTTCTTATCTTTTATTTTGCTATTTATTATCTAGAACCACTTCACTGGGGAAAGTACCTGAGTCCTCACATGACACACTTTAATCATCAGATTTGCTGTACAATGGCAGAATACCAGGGTTCTGGACTAGCCATTCAGGTGTAAATAGAAGCATGCGCCATTTGTCTCAATAGTCCTCCCATCGCCCTCCTCCCTTGCTCATGGTCCTCTTCTGAGAAGCTGAGACACATAATAGCATAGAGTTGCTTCATGTAAAATGCATGGAGAAACACTAACATAGAGCAATATGTTAAATATTTCTAAATGTGTTAAATATGTTTCATATCTTCATAAGGTATGATTTAAAAATACAGTATAGACTGTTACTGAGATCTAGCTCACAGAAAGGCAGGCTTGTAGAAGCACTACGCTGTGTGCACCCTAGATTATTCAATGGACCTGCACTGCATGACTTCTCTTTCCTAAAGTCTGAATGATTATGAAAGGTAAATGTTAGAATTGATTCAGGACACAGAGGTAGCCACTACAGCACAGCTAAAGACAAGAGAAGACTTTCAGATCTACTTTCAGAAAGTGGCAATGGTAGGTAAGCGTTCTTGAAGCACGAAAGATTTTGAGGGGAAACTAATGTCAACCTATCTTACTTTCATGCTTCGTCAAATTTAAAACATTTACTATGCATTTTGAGTAAACCATGCATATTACCTATTTTGATTCTGTTGTTCATAGTTTTAACTTTCATGTTTCTGGTTTTTGTCTCCCCATGACATTTTGCTAATTAATAGCTCTTGTTAATTCTCCCTTTCTTCTCCTCCCAGTGACTCATGTCCCCTTGACTGTCTGACATGTGTTCGTCCCTGGTCTGGACATTCTTCCGCTGTTTACTCCTTTGTGTAAATGTGGCTTTCCACCCAGAGAATGCATACCATTCCTCAGAGCAGCCTAGGTGCATTGCATAATCCACTGCGCAATTACCAACATTTGCTGCTTTCAACCCCCAGAGTCCAAGGGTTCCTGCTGCTCCCCTCAGCTCAGGACTGTTTGCCTTTCGGCAGTTTAGTAGTAATTTCGTACGTTCAAGTCTTCTTATTCCAGGTGACCTACCAGTAAAATGGAATGCAATTGATAATTATACCAAAATCATGGGTGCAACTGGGATGTATCCCCAAATTTCCCTAAAGAAGAGAGCTAATATTCTAGGTTGAGAATGATGAGCTTTGTTTCTGTCTGTCTCTGCCATCTTCTTGGGCTGTTGGATCCTTCAGCTTCAAAATGCATCATTTTGCTAACACAGACAGGTTTAAACTTATAGCATCATTATAACTCTTGACAACTCATAAAGCTTTTTAAAATGATTTGAGATTTGAAATTATAGTACTGAATGTAGCTGATAGAAGTTGATTTCATTTTAAAATTTAATAATAGATATTAGTCAATAGTTCAGTCTTGCAGATATACCCAACTGGACAGTGGGCCTGTCCTTGAATATGTGCAAGAGTATTCAGAGCAGAATCCTGTTTCAAACTGGATACTATTGAAACACCTATCAA
>PVKN010027342.1:0-13557 GCA_004027915.1 Capromys pilorides | reverse complement strand
CTTGCAAAGGAATATAACTTAGTATAAAATAATAGAATCTTGGCTTTACCAGTAGAGAGGATATACATTGCTTTATTAATTGAACCATTGGCAGTCACTATGATAAATATTCTAAAATGACATGGCATAAAAATGAGTGCATGTAGCTCAGTGGCATAGTGCTTGCCTGAAAGTGCAAGGTCCTGAGTTCGATTCCTGCTACCAGAAAAAGAGTATTTCCTGTGTTGTAAAACATGATCTTTGTGATTGTATTAAAGTAAATCTACAAAGGCTCACTAGCAACACTAGCAAGCTGGCTAGCATTTTTTGTGGCCATTGGACAATTGGATTCATAATCACACTGGTTTTGAAAGTGGCTAAATTTTAGTTGCTCAGGAATATCTATGGTGAGTTTTGCAACTGCACTTTTTATGCATTTTAATAGGAAAGGATTTTATATCACTGACAAAAGAGTAATTTTTTTTTTTTTGTTTGTTTGTCTTTTTGAGACAGGGTCTCGCTCTGCAGTTCAGGTTGGCCTTGAACTCATTTGTGTAGCGCAGGCTGGTCTCGAACTCACACTGATCCTCCTGCCTCAGCATCCCAAGTCCTGGCATTACAGGCATGCGCCACCACTCCTGGCTCTGAAAATTTTTAGCTAATTATTCTGTAATTTCAAAAGCCTTCAGTCAGAAATCACAGGTTAGATAGTGTTTTTCACTAAGACACTCTTTTCCCAGATAGAGTTTCACTGTGTTGCCTCAGACTAGTATCAGGCTTATGGATTCAAGTTATCCTCCTGCCTCTGTCTGCTGACAAATTAGGACTGCAGGTGCACATCACTATTAGGTTAGAGCCTTAAAAAGTTTTTGTACAGGGAATCAAACTCATGACCTTATTTTTGTTTGTTTGTTTGTTTTGTTTTTTTGTGGGACTGGGGTTCAAACTCACAACCTTTCACTTGCCAGGCAAGCACTTGTGCCATGGAGCTATCTCCCCAGCCCCAAACTCATGACCTTGTGCTTGCCAGGCGGGTGCTGTTGCTGAGTTATATCTCTGACCCTGTTTTGTTTTTTTTTTTTTTTTTTCTAGAGTCTTAAAAAAATTAACCTTAAATTTTTTCCTTTTGATTGACACGTAATAACTGAATATATTTATGAGTTATTGTATAATATTTCAAAAAGTATATACAGTATGTAATGATTACCAGGGTAATTGGCGTGTCTATCACCTCAGACATTTATCTTTTTTTGTGTGCATGTTGGAAACATGTAAAATCTTTACTAGTGATCTCAAAATATACAATTAATTACTATTATTATTATTATTTAAAATTTTATTTATTTATTTATTTGTTTGCTTGTTTCTTTATTTATTTTATGGCTGACTCAGCCTGCCCTGGTGGTGGGGCTGGCGCTGCATGTGGTGCCGGGGATCGAACCGCAGTCCTTGCAGTTGCCTGAGCTTTCCTAAGCAGGCGCTTTAGACTACTGAACCATCTTGCCGGCCCATACAGTTAATTATTATTGATTGAAGTTACCCTCCAGTGCCATGGAACATGAGTTTTTTCTTCTATATAACTGCACACTGGAGAGCTGTAAGATTAGTTCTGACTGTGATGTTGATATAATCAATCCTAACTGGTTATATGGTTTAGTAGGTTTGATATGTTCACTTTCATGTTCTTGTCCTTATCCTTATATGCATGTCATGGGCAGAACTGAAACACTACTGCTTTTCTCTTGTTTTTGAAGTTATTCTTCTAGCACATGAGAGCCAATGCTTCTAATGATGTACTGCTATTGTGATCAAGAAGGATAGCAGTAGAATGCCAGCTGGTTAATGATGGCTGTTCTTTCATGGCAGTGCTGGGAGAAGGACTGGCCAAGGATGATGGTGCCTTTCGGGCCATGCTTTGTTGCATGCAGCTGAATGGGAAGCTCCAACCTGTATCCACCATTCTTGCCAAGTCTCTGACAGGAGAGTCCCTGGTATGTTGATGAACTCCGAGTTTTGAATATTTGAGAACAAATTCATATTCAGCAGCCCAGGTAGAGTGCAAAAAAATAGTGTTCATTTTCCCTTTTATTTTTTCTTATCAGAAATCAAAGCTGATGTTTAATCTTTTTTTTTTTTTTTGTGGTTTGCAGTAATGTATATAAAAGTTGTAAGAGCTTAAAAATTTGAAAATATAGCGTAAATAGATGATTTTATGTAAAGGTAGAATTTAACAGAGCCATAAAATGTTTTTGTGCCTTAACTCATGTGGACGTAACCTTCTTGTAGGAATTTTTTTTTTTAGAAATTATGGGCTGGTGAGATAGCTCAGCGGTCTAAAGCACCTGCTTAGGCAAGCACACAGGAACCACGGTTTAGCGCCAGACCTGCCCCCAGGGTGGGCTGAGCTTACCAAAAAAAAAAGTTTAGGCTGAAAACAGGAGAATCACTCTGAGTCTGATCTTTGTAGTGAAACCCTGTAGATCCTGTAGACCCTTTCCTAAATACATTAAAAAAAATTATACTTCATTTTTAAAAAATTAAAAAGAAATTTTTTAAATGTATTTGGTACAGTGTCTGCAGGATCTATAGGGTCTCACCACACAGATCCAACTCATAGTGATTCTCATTTTTTTTTTTAGCCTCCAAGCACTGGGATTACCGGTGTGCGACACCACACCCAGTCTTAATGTCGCCTTCTCAACATGCCCCAGGGGCAGGGCTGGCATGGCCAAGAAATGTATTTGGTACAAAACAATAGAAATTAGAAAAGTATTGGTATATTGTTGAATATAATGTAGCGACCCATCTCAGGATAATGTAACAATTTTCCAAGGCATTATTGTATAACAAATTTCTCTTTTAGCTTGGTAATGTTTTTATTTATTTCATCAGGTTTACAGATGTGGATATAGAAAAATTTATATAGCTATTTAGTTCAGAGTAGGTGGCAGGGCCAGGGAGATAGCTCAGTAGAGTAAGTGCTTGCCTGGCAAGTGCAAGGTCCTGAGTTCAATCTTAGGTACCGGACAGAAAACAAAGTGGCAAAAAATGTGTCTCTTTCACCTTTCTCCTCTACCTCCCTTCCTCTTTTTCCTCCTGCTTCTCTAATGATGCCCTCTTTTGTAGTGGTGGTGATTTTAGAGGCTGAACCCAAGGAATGCTGATGGACATCCCCAGTCCTTTTTATTTTACTTTGCAAGAGGATCTCATTATTAAATTGCCCAGGCTGACCTTGAATTTGAGATCTTCTTGCTATAGCTGTAATTATAAGCATATGTCACACCCAACTACTTTATGATTGAGATAATGGCCTTAAAAGGCTTTTCTATATAAGTTGAACATTTACAGTTTTGCCTGTTGGATATTTATATATTTAAAGCTAGTAAAAGAATGCAAGTGCCTGAGTTCAATCCTCAGTACCACAGAAAACAAATACAAAATATAGTAAAAAGTAATTTGCTCAGAAATCTCAAGTGAACCTTGAATTGCAGAAAAGTGAATATTATTTGAATGACTTCATTAATAAACTGTCTTTAAAGTAGTACAGTCATTTATGTGAATCGCTGTAAGTACTGGATAACTTTTTTTTTTGGACAAATTTTGAGTTCATCATTTTGTATATATAAGCCTAGTATTCCTACAGAAAATGGGTATAAGTTACAGGTTTATTTTTTCCTCTTTGCTTATATTTCGTTCTATGACAATTGTTGTAAATATTTTATTTCATGAACTTTAAATTTTTACATGAGATGAACAGTGCTTTTTTTTTTTGCAGGACTGGGATTCGAACTCATGACCTTGCACTTGCCAGGCAGGCACTTGTGCCTCGGTGCTGTCTCCCCAGCCCCTGAACAGTGTTTTTATGTGCCAGAAAAGGCACATTGAGTAAAGCTATGCTTTTCCTCCTAGATATTTGGCTCTATTGCCAGCATTCATGGTAGTAGGGTTGAAGGATGAGGGCGATGTTTGTTTATCAGATAAACTTTGGAAACAACTAAAGGATTGAAATTGTCATACTGATTTTCCTCTGTTACCCTTTCAGAATGGGATGGTAACAAAAGATTTGACGAGGCTGAAAACACTTCTCATAGAAACAGAGGTAAGTCCATTTCAGAACTCTCCCTGAAAGCGGGACTCAGTTGGGTTGCTGAGCCTTCTGGGTTAGATGTGGAAAGTCACTGGCAGTGGCCAAAAGGCAAGGCTGTGCGGGGAATGGTGCAGTGACCCTCCCTTCCCTGGAACCTAGTCTGTCTCATCCTTGGGATATTGCTTCTCATGTTCTCACCAGTGCTCCAGGTCTTCTGTTCTGTTACTTATTTTTTTAGTTATCTTTCGCCTCACAGTGGAAATGATGATTGGGAAATTTTAGTTTTTAGCTACTTTAGGCTGGTAGAAAATTCTATCATTAAAGATACAGTGCTAAAAATCCCAGACAAACATAAAGCTACTTCCCAAACCATCTTGTTTCTTTTTAAACAAAAAGAAGTCTATGACTTAATGGATTATTTTTAGCCAGGTGTGGTGGTGCACTTCTGTAATTGGCGCTCAGGAGACTGAGGCAGGAAGATTGCTGAGTTCGAGGCCAACCTGCACTACCTAGTGAGTTCAAAGCAAACCTAAACTGCATAGTCAGACCTTGTCTCAAAAAAGAGGATTATTTTTAGAGTAGATTTGACAGAGAGGAATGATGTATGTGAGTGTAAAGGTAAGTGGTGCTCCAGTGGAGAACTTGAGGTACACACAGATGGTCAGAAGTGGCACAGGAAAGATGGATCTCTTTCAAAGTTACACATGGTCCTCATCTGGACATTTAATGTGTTTTTGTTTAGTTAGATGCCCTATTTTATTTTATTTTTATTTTTATTTTTATTTTTGGCAGGACCAGGGTTCGAACTCACGACCTTGTACTTGCCAGGCAAGCACTTGTGCAATGGAGCTATCTCCCCAGCCCCAGATGTCCTATTTTAAAAGTAGTCACTTTGTCAGCTTTTGTCATGTGACAGTCCATATATGCATTGATTTGTGTACACATTAGTCCATTTTTTTCAAACCTGTGCACGTAACTGTGGCGGGCATTGTGCTTGGTGCTGGAGACACAGCTCTGTGCAGGATGGGCACCTGTGGTCCTTGTCAGCAGAAAGAGTAGAGACCCAGGAGGAAGCAGGTAAATTAATTAAGCAGTAACAGGCGATTCACATCAAGGAAAAAGCATGTTTTGCTGCTGGAAAGCCAACTGGATTGGGTAATCAGTAGCCAGGCTCCTAGACAGCTAGCCAAGAGTGGAGAGTGAGTTGGACCTGGTCTCTTTGAGGGCAAGGGACAGTGATGCAGTCCAGGAGAGGTGTACGAGGAGACTCGTGCCCCGCTGCTGCCCAAGTGAATTACATCCCGTTTGAGGTCTAGGAGTCAGCAGAGAAGATGGTTATGGATTACAGATGCTGGATAAAGAAACTGTTTCGCTAATATTAGGCCTTTTAAAAAAGTCATTTTGTTTGCCTTATATTACTTTAATATGAATTTATCTAAGAATTAGTAAGCTCTAATTACCTCAGCCATTTTCTTTATATGCATAGACTTTAATTTCTTTTTTTAAACAATATTAGTACAAGCTTTTATTCTCAACGAACTAAGAGAAAATAGCTGTATATCTATCCTAACTCGTGTGTGTGTGTATTTTTTTTTTTTTTTTTTTCTTTTTGAAGTTTCTTTTCTTTCTTTTTTTTTTTTTTTTTTTTTGTCATTTTGAGACAGGGTCTCACTATGCAGTTCAGGCTGGACTTGAGCTCACTTTTTGTAGCACAGGCTGTTCTTGAACTCGAACTGATCCTAAGCCTCCCAAGTGCTGGGATTACAGGCATGTGCCACCACACCTGCCTTTTTAAAAAAGTTTCTAATACTAGGAGAAAATACCATATCATGTCTTATAAGTAGATTGTAAGTCAAAGATAAAGTATGAGTCATAAAATAAGAATTATAAGCAATGTTCAGAAATTAAATGTTAATTAAAAATTAAATATTTCAAAACAGTATTCCAAAGTTCAAATCAAATCATGAGTCCAAGTTAGAGGCCAGAATGTTGTGTATCATATGTATGAATCTGTAATTAATTCAGAGTACTAGCATAGTGTTTGAATAGGTTCATATATACAAAAATGTCAACTAAGATAAAGTTTCCATGATAGTAAAGAATTACTAAGAATAAAACATAACATGAATACTGGAATGGCAAATATATGACTAGCACTTATAACAGTTTGGGGATAGGATATTACACAAAGTTATAGTATGTTGTGTATGTGGACAGTGTCCATCATGCTTACTAGTGGCCAGCAGTAGCTTGTGAGACTGAACTACTGCTAGTTCGTTGATATCCACCCTGTAGACCCAGATAGAATTATGACCCATAAGGTGCAGGAGAAGTCCATTTGTGGAATATGCTGCTGGAAATATTTTGTTGCTGTATACAAAGAATAGTTGTAGTTGAAAGACTGCTGTTGTATACCTCTTTTTTTGCCTGTGCTTAATTGTTTATCCTATTTGATGTGTTCTTCTCATTCTCCTTTATGGAGTTGTCATTTTGATCCCTCTGTAGAATATCTTTTAGTAAACCATGTAGGGTTGGCTTTGTATCATGAAATTCTTTAGTTCTTTGTCGTTGGAACTGTTTCACTTCTTCATCAAACTTGAGAGTTTTGCAGGGTATATCATCAGTCTGGGCTGGAATTTGTTTTCATGGAAGACTTGAAGTACTCTGCTCCATGCTCTTCTTGTTTTGTAACATACTTTTTTTTTGGTACCAGACATCAAACTCAGGACCTTGTGCTTGCCAAGCAGGCGCTTATCCCACTGAGCTATCTCCCTGGCCCTTCCATACTCTTCTTGACTTCATGGTTTGTGAAGAAAAATCTGCCATTATTCAGATGGGGTTTCCTTTAAGTGACCTGATTCTTTTCTCTAGTGGCTTTTAGTATACTGTTCCTGTGCTGAATTTATGGGATCTTATCATATATCTGGTAGTGGTTTAAATTGGGTTGATGTTATTTGGAGTTCTATATGCTTCAGTTAGCCGGATGTCAAATTGTTTCCCCATATTCTGGAAGTTTTCTGATACTACTTCTGCCCCTATTCTTCTTATATCATTTGTATTGATTCCTTTTTTCACACTGATGCCTATTAGTCTTACATTGCTCATCTTTGTATTGTCTTGCAGATGTTGAATTATTTTTTCCTGAATTCTAGTTGCTTTTAAGAGATCTTTTCTTACTTTTTCACTAGCTGCACTGGTGTCTATGAGGTCTGAAAGTCTATTTTTACTTTCATTGAAACAGTTTTGCCCGCTTGTGATTGAGGATTTAATTTCCTGTATAGCACTTTGAATCTGCTTCATGCATTCTGTTACTTTCCTATATTGCTCATTCAAGGATTCCATAATTTTTCTGTTCTCCTGTACTTTTAGCAGTGTCTTCTTTAGAAGCACTTAGTACTTGTTTCATTATAGTTATTTCTTTTTTTACTTCAGAAATTATTTCAGATCTGATTTCCTCTATACGTCTCTGCAGTTGTCTCTTTTCTTCAGATGCTATTCTTTCAGAGATTTTAGGTGTGTCATTCCCAGTTTCTATGCTATTGTCTCCTGCATTTGTTCTGGGTGGGCTCAGGGTCTGACAGTGCATTATGCTCCTTCTCTTTGTCGTGTTGTATAGCCCTGCCTTCTGACCTTTGGTGTAGAGCATTGGTAGAGTTTTTACCTTAGCACTAGATCTGGATCTACCAAGTTCAAACTTGTCCAGATGGATATGGCTTGGTTTGGTTGCTGAGCTCCACTTGTTCCTGCTGCAACCCTTGGAGATGAACCTGCTGTGCCACTCTGGCAAGATGTTCTGCTCCTGGATCAGCTGGCTGGGTCTTGTCTCCAGCCTCTTTGTAGGGAGTTCTGCCTCAGGGTCCACACCAAGCCTGTCTGATGGATGAAGTTCCACTCACACACTGGGCCTGGTTGCTGGGTCGAATGAGGTTCCGGCGAGCCCTGGGCAGTCTCACTCACATGCGGGGCATGGTTGGTGGGTCTAATGAGTTTCTCTAAGGCCCAGGGCGTTTGTAGTACACCAGGCCTGCTTGCTGGGTCAAATTGTCTTTTAAATTTCTAAGAAGTAACAAGATACTTATAAATGTTTGAGACATTGAGAACATAAATGGCCTTTGATTTTATCAAGAATTTTAGATTTGCTTTTTATTGCCTCAGCTGAACTGCCAGGTTTATATCTGATAATAATAGGCAAATATACAAATTTTTTAAACAGTATAATCTTGTTACATGTAAGGACATAAATATGACAATTTTGTGATTATACCATTAGAAGTTATGACTTGTTTTGTTTGTAGTTTCTGTGTAAGCTAAGTAGCATAAATGTCTGTATAAGCAGAGTACTATTCTTTTTGGTTAGACAGTTGATGGTATTTTTGAAAACTCCAGGCTGGTGATATAGTTTAGTTGTAGAATGCTTTATTGTATGTGTGAAGATATTCTTCAGCACTGCTTTAAAAAAAAGATCCATCTAGAAAAATCTTGAGAACAGTGTTACTTTTATTTAGTTATTGTGCATGACACATTTAAAAATAGCTATTTGTTATTTATAGATTGGGCTGAACTAGTATTTAACTTGCAAATGCAGATAAGGACTTGGAACTAAAGGCTGATTCATTAAAACAAAACAGTGTAATCATAACTTTGTTTTCAGTTTATAGGAGATCTAGCGGTATAATTGACTTTCCTTGAAGGAGTTAGTAATGACTGAAGAACATAACCTAATCATTGTTGCCCTTCTGTCTGGGGTTTGAGCACACAGAGAAAGTGTTTAAAAAGTAAATGTACAAGGGGCCAGGGAGATAGCTCAGTGGAATAAGTGCTTGCCTGGTGAGCGCAAGGTTCTGAGTTCAATCCTAGGTATCACAAAAGAAAAGGAAAAGAAAAGGAGAAAAGTAAATGTACAGCTGGTGTGTGTGGTGGTAATCCCAGCTACTTGGAGGAGTTGAGGGGCTAGGGAGATAGCTCCGTGACACAAGTGCCTGCCTGGCAAGTACAAGGTCTTGAGTTCAAACCCTGGTCCCACAAAAACAACAACAACAAAAAAGGAGTTGAGGTGGGAGGATTTATGTTAAAGGCCAATCTGGGCAATTTAATGTGGCCTTGTCTCAAAGTAAGTATTAGAAAAGGGATGGGAATGTAGCAGAGAGGGGTAGAGTGCTGGCCTAGTTTGCTTGAGGCCCTGTATTCAATCCTGAAGAAACAATAATAAAACTCTAAAATAACAATAACAACAACTAAACTCAAACACAGCCCCCCAGGGTACTAGTAGTCAGCCAGGCTGAGCCCTTTATTGGTTCTTCTGATAATGTGGCCCTTACCCAATGTACAGTGGAAGACTGTGGTGTCAGAACAGACTGGTCTGTGTGCATTGTCTCAGATGCTGACTTGTGAAACACAAGGTCAATGGATGTTGCTTTGGATATACTGTGTTTAAAGGGCACACTGCACAGAATAGTGTAGTGTAGTGTAGTTACAAATGCTTTAGACTTTCATGGCCATTCCTTTTCTTGTATATTTAGTAAATTTATTTCGATAAGTTTTTTTTTTTTTTGTAGCTGGCTCAGCCTGCCCTAGGGGAAGGGCTGGTGCGGCATGTGCTGCTAGGGATTGAACTGTGATCCCTGTACTTGCCTAAGCAGGCGCTTTAGAGCATTGAGCTGTCCTGCTGACCCTTGATAAGTTTTTTTTTTTTTTTTTTAATTTTGGCGGGACTGGGGGTTGAACTCAGGTCCTCGCGCTTGCCAGGCAAGTGCTTGTTCTATTGAGCTATCTCCCCAGCCCCGATCCTTGATAAGTTTTGAAGAAGAGATATTTTAAAATTTTCATACTTAAGGTAAGGCTTAGCTGTTATGTTTATATGTCTTATGTAAAATAGAATCATATTTAAGTGTTATTGTGGCATGTAGGCCTTGCATGTAAACTTTAAAGAGGTCTTTTTTTTGAGGCTGTTCTGGGAAATGAACCTAGGAGCTTTGCATGAGCTATATCATGAGCTACATCCATTTGTTCATTTCACTTTCCTTTTGTTTTTGAAAGACAAGGTCTTTTTTTTTTTTTGGTATGATTGGGGTTCTAACTCATAACCTTGCACTTGCCAGGCAGGCACTTGTGCCATGGCGTGAAAGACAAGGTCTTATAAGTTGCGCCGGCTAAGCACAAGCTTGTGATCCTCAGCCTCCCAGAGTGGTAGTATTACAGATATATACACCACGCCCAGCTTTTAAAAGAGATCTTTTGATGGATCTTTTTATGAAACATAGAATGTTTGTAGTAGGAGCAATTGCTCCTGTTTTGTTAATTTATGTATTTTTATTCTCAGGCCCTCAGTTTACAAAATGTGAGTTATCTTTTCTAAGCTTATTAGTAAGTGACTTAATGGAGAATCAAAAAGTAGTTTTCTGTGGAAACAATAATATAGTGATTTAGTTCCAATCCTGTTTACCATGTTCATTGATAAACATCAAATAAATGATGATGGTAATTTTTCAGATATGCTCAGTTAGCATTTATGACATTTTTTCTATTGTACAAGACATTTCCTGTGGAGGACCGCCTGACCAGCTAGCTCTCCCTGAAGGAAGAGCGATTGTCTCTATATTTATTTATTTATTTATTTATTTGTTTGTTTGTTTGTTTGTTGTGTTTGTTTGTTTCTTTATTTATTCATTTTGTGGCTGGCTCAGCCTGCCCTGGTGGTGGCACTGGCGCAGCGTGTGGTGCCGGGGATCGAACTGCAGTCCCTGCAATTGCCTGAGCCCTCCTAAGCAGGCGCTTTAGACCACTGAACCATCTCGCCGGCCCCGATTGTCTCTATTTTGACTGAGCTTGAACCTATATCCTTGTATTGGTATGTACAGAGCTGGCCAGGACTTCTGTTTATCCTTTCAGTTGGCCTTAAGCAGTGTGTATTGATCTAGCTGAGGTGCTGGTGATAGCCTTTTTGAAAGTGTCATACGTGTTTCCCTGGTAAGTTACACCTGCTGCTCCTTAATGTGAGCCAGGCTGAGACAGGACTAAGAGCTAATGCTCCGTGCTGCCAGCTGGGAATGAACCTGGAGACAGAGGCTACGACTTCCTGGGGCTTGAAAGACTACGTCTAAGCTGAAGCACCAGACTGCCCAAAGCATTAGATGCTATATCAATAGCGTTATGCAGATTACTCTCTCTGCATATCCTCTCTGCATATGGCAGAGGTAAATGTAGGCCCCCACTTAGCTCAGCTCACAGTATTCACCTACCTCCCACAATTGTCAGTCATTCCTCCTCAAGCCATTCCTCCATTGAATAAAACTGGGTGAGGCCCTGGGTCATTCTCTTCCAGAGAACCATCTTTGTGGCTGGACTTAGAGCCCCTTGGCTCCCCAATAATTATAAATATGTTTTAGTGTCTTTATTTTCACCCTAGGTTGCATGGGTTCCTTTTTTTTTTTTTGGTACCAGGAATTGAACTCATGACCTTGTGCTTGCCAGGTAAGCACTTATTCCACCAAGCCATCTCCCCAGCCCTACATGGGAAGTGGTAGATTGGAATTACCTTGGTGAGATTCCAATAATGTAAGTTTGGGATTACAAATACTGTCTTCTCAGATCAAAATGAGGACCTAGGAGGGACTCCTACTATTTCCAAATTTCATTTTAGGATATCATTTCATTCTTCTGATTTAGCTTAAAGTTTACTGAATGCTTGCACTGTTCAGGGCTCCAGACGTGCATCAAAAACAATTTGGTGGGCCATTCTGGATCTATGTAGCTAATGTACACTCTAGGTAGGCTGTGGTCAGAAAGTGTAGTCATGGAGATGCAAGCAGGGAGAGGGAGGATTAACACTCTGAAAGGAGATCACCAAGGCAGGAATGTAGGAAATGGGTTTAAAGCAAGGTGGCTGAGTGAAGACTCAGGTGATTTGATACAGAGTAGTGATGGCACAGGGTAGATTGTTCTGGGGTAGATGAGACAAGTAGTACAGTAGTGGCAGCTGGAGTAGAGACTGAGATAATCAAGATCTGGTTGGGCAAGATTTGGAGAGTACTCGGGTTAGAAGATGCAAGAATTCAAGATGGCATTTAAAATGTTAGCCAGGCTATCTTTAACTTGAGATTAAGAGCACTAGACGAAGTTGGGATTTGGGGCAAGGTCTGTGAATGTTTTGGACATAGTGTGTTTAAAGTGCTTCAGTAATCATCCATTTGTTTGTCTGTCCATCCATCCATTGAACCTCTGTCTGCCCATTGAGCCACCCAACAATCCACCATTTACTGTACACTCACCATATGCCACAAAGTCTTTGAGGAGGATTGCAGAAAGGCAGTTAAGTACTGTTGACAGCAGGTCTCTTCATAACCAGCAGTGATCCAGCATGATGCTACAGCATAGTTAGGAAAAAGTGCCATGGTTGGCACCTGGTAGCAATTTGAGTTAGAAAGCTTAGGGCAGGGTTGGTGAGTCTGTGGCATGTGTATTGTTTTTAAGACAAAAGATGTTAATGTCTGAGTTGTTTTTTCTAAACTAAAACCTGAGCATTTAAGTTTAATCGCAGTGGTGACACTTTGAGATAAATAGATTTTGGGCTATAGTTTGAGCATTTGATCTCTGAAAGGTTTGCCATCACTGGCTTAGGGTAAAGTCAGTGCCGAAGGCACAGAGTAGATATTTGTCCAGGGAAGTTAGAGCGAGTGGTTCCATAGCCTTTTTTATTGTGGACCAAGGGTTAAAACTAGACTGTAGTGGGGCTTGGCAGGAAGTGCTTCCAGGCCACAAAGTGGTAGCAAACCTTAACTGCAGGAGAAAAGGCACCTCTTATTTATTTATTATTGTTATTTTTTGGCGGGACCGGGGTTCAAACTCGCGACCTTGCACTTGCCAGGCAGGCACTTGTGCCACAGAGCTGTCTCCCCCGGCCCGTTGGTTTGTTAATTTATTTATTTATTTATTCATTCATTCTTGTCTTTTTGAGACAGGGTCTCACTATGTAGTTCGGGCTGGCCTTGAACTCACTTTTATAGCCTAGGGTGGTCTCGAACTTGCACTGATCCTCCTGTCTCAGCCTCCCAAGTGCTGGGATTACAGGCATGAGCCATCACGCCAGGCTGTTTTAGATTTTTAAAATATCCGAATTTAATTCACCACTAACTGGTTATTTCTTATGTCTTTCATTTGAAAAATTGAAGACAGCCACTAGTAATGTCCTGTCTGGATATCATGTGGAAGACCTAGAAGAGGGTAAGTGCCAAATTTTCTTAACTTATCATAGCTGTGATTCTGAGCTTTGGTTTTTAATTGATTACTGGGAGGAAATTCACTTATAGTACATGCGATTGAGATGGAGATACAAGAGAGAATATAAAAAGTTGAATTTTTAGAATTAGGAGTGGTGAAAGCAATTTTTCCCTGGCAGCTTTTCATACAGTAGCAGAGTAATAAGAGGGAGGAGATAAACTCTAGAGGTCATCTAGTCATTATCTTGCCTCCATGTAGGACAAAATTTAAAGAGC